>JAOTOM010001541.1:0-72263 GCA_034440615.1 Ashinkailepas kermadecensis | reverse complement strand
GTGTGTGTGTGTCTATCTGTCTCTCTCTCTTGTTCTCTCTCCCTCTTGTTCTCTCCCCTCTTTGGTAAAATTTTTGTATCGTTCTACAGAACGCCTACCAAATTTCCTTCCAATAGAACGGCAGTGGAAAGAATATTGTTTATGAACAGGCGACACCACCTCCATACCAAAGCTCGTGGGCAGACCGCACCCCCGCTTCACAGCTCATGGGCAGACGCCAGTGGTGTACCGAAGGGGCGCGGCAATGGGTGCTTCCTCCTCCCCTGAGAGGTTGTGGGGTCCCCATGAATCGAATCGGGGTTCGGAAAATGCGCCAGACTCTCTAAAAAATCCCACTGTGGTCAGAAAAAAAATGGTACCGGGCCGCCTGAAAATAACATTTGGGGTCCCAAAAAGTCACAAAGTCGCACAGGGTACCTGAAAATAACGCTGTGAGCCGCCAAAATCCCACCGGGCCCATACAAATCACAATGGGGGCAACAAAAAGTCGCGCAGAGACCTTCCAAATGACGCTGGGGGCCCAAAAAAATCGTCCCGGGCCCATACAAATGCCGCTCGGGCCCACAAAAAGTCGCGCCGGGGCCCCCGAAAAGTCACGCCGGGATACCAAAAACCACGCTTGGGCAAAGGACGGGTCGGGGCCCCTGGAAATCACGCTGGTGGCCCAAGAAGTTTTGCCGGGGCCCCTGGAAATGATGTTAGTGACCCACACGACAGGCCGAGATAAAAAAATCACGCTGGGCCCAAAAAGTCCAGCCGGGGCCCCTGAAAATCGCGCTTGGACCACCACAAAAAGTCTAACCGGGGCCACAGAAAATCAAGGGGGCCATGGCCCTCCCACTTTTCAAAGTGTGGGGGGGGGGGGGCAACAGTGGTAGCTGGCCCTCCCACTTTTGAGACATTTAAATTTAATGAAAGGCAGCATGCACACATTTGAATATATGAGAAAGTTCCTGCAATCCATAATTAAATCAAAGTTGGACATATTACATGGTAGTACTTCATTTTTTAAGTCATACACACATTGACATGACCTTACAACAACGCAACTAATTCAGAAGTTGATGTAATGCAACAGATGTATGGATTTTCAAACCTTATATTATGTTATGAAAAGACTACAAATCGATGATGTGCCAGCTAGTACCAAAATACATTCATACTAGATTTTCACTGTGGTTCTTTTACTGTTAACATATTTAACATCGATTTCATTAATATTGCCTACAGTAGAAAATTATAAAGGCTGAAGGCACTAACGTAACACAATCAAGGTAAGACGTACAATTTGCAAGTGCAAATTCCTTGCCTTGATATTACATTGACATGTGTTATATATGGCCTTACTCCGAGCTGCCATATACTTCAACATTTACATGTATTTTGATCATTGAAACATAAAATTACTGTCACGATACATGCATTGCGTGACGGTACGTTAAAAAAATCCACATGTCAATGGATTTTCACAGTTTGGTACAGCATACAAATATCCAACCTTTTCAGTGAGATGCCTGGGCATTATCGGTGCTGGCATCCAATATAGCCAAATACATATTTCCATCATTTATTATGGTAGCATAGATAAAATAATGAAGTCCACAACCTATTATATCAACTTCAAGTGCGTGAATGCCTGGCAGAATCTTAGAATCCCCGAGAGGATTAGGCGCTCGTGGTGCGACCTGACAAGGTCACACAAGGAGTGATATGAAGACTGATGATGTGACGAGTAACGAACGATGCTTGTCATGTGACATGAGAAGGCATATGACGAGCATGGCAACTGACCCGAGAGGATCTTCAGCTGGGTAACTGCGTAGTGGCATTGACAGCACGTTAAACATTGAATTCAAATTAAGTCGTTGAACAGAAATGGTTCGGTAAGATGGTGGTGCCATGGTATATGTAACAATATCTGCTTAGCAAAGCCACTGATCCCAGAATCTGTTCAATGAAGACATTTTGATTAAAAGTACAAAACACCGAATTACAACGGAGACTACTACCAAGGCTTTTCATCGTCCAGTGATATGTACGTCCATGCTGAGATTTAAGAAGAACCCTGAGGATAATGAGATGAATTTAGGCCAACTGCAGGGTGTATATTTCTAAACACTACTTCTGGTGCAATCAGTTAAATGGGCATAGAAAATTCGATTTTGTGCGATGTACTCCATAGACGTCATCGTTAAGCTATACAATAATTGGGGCATGCGCATTGGCGTATCGAATGGAGGGGGCATTGGAGCAGTCCCCCTCCCCATGAGAGGTTGTGGGCCCCAAATAATCGCGCCTGTGTCCGGAAAAATAGCGCCAGGCTCCCTAAAAAATAATGCTGGTGTCCGCAACAATCGCACCGGGGCCCATAAAAATCGCATTGGAGCCGCCAAAAAGTCGCGCAAGGATCCCTGAAAATGAGGCTCCCACCAAGGCCCCTGAAAATCACATTGAATGCCTCAAAAATCGTTATGGGACCATAAAAATGACGCCGATGGCTCCAAAATGTGGGATCGGGTCCCTGAAAATTATGTTGGGCCTTCAAAAAGTCGCGCCGGGACCCCGATAAGTCGCGCCAGGGCCCCATCAAATCACACTAAGGCCTTAAAAGGTCAGACCGTGCCGCTGTAAATCACCGTCGGGGCCCAAAAGTTTCTCCGGACCCCCAGAAAATGACGCTAGGCCCGAAAACGACTGGCCAAGCCCTCAAAATCACACTGGGTCCCGAAAGGTCGGGCCGGAACCCCTGATAATGGCGTTGGGGGCACAAAAAGTTTGACCGGGGCACCTGAAAACCACGCTGGGAGCAGAAAATGTCGTGCTGTGGTCCTTGAAAATCACGATGGGGGCAGAAAAACTGTCTGGGCGGCAAAAAATCACGCTGGGGGCTCGAAAGTTCGCGCCTGGGCCCAGAAAATCACGCTGGGGCCGACAAAAATCGTGCCGTGGTTCTTGAAAATCACAACGGGGAATCAAAACGTTGGGCCGAGGCCACTGAAAATCACGCTGAGCCTGAAGGTACCAAAACGACGCACCCGGGCCCCTGAAAATCACGCTAGGGGCTTGACAGGTCGCACCGGGTCCCAAAAGTCTCATCGGGAACACCCAATAAATGAAGCCGGGGCAACGAAAAAACAGTCTGGACATGGAAAATCACTTTGGGCTCCTAGCGGTCGATCCAAAAGAAACCAGAACGTGTTGCGCCACCAAAGACGTGTCGAGGCCACTAAAACTCGCGATAGGCATCCCAACAAATGAAGACATGGTCCAAAAATCGCACTTAGACCAAAAAACGCCGCGCTGCTACCCTTGGAAATCACATTAGGGGCCCAAAAAGTCCCGCCGGAGCCCCACAAGTCGCAGCTGGCTTCCCAAAATTCAATTCCTACCCGGAATGTTACTCTACGGCCACAAAAGTTGTGTCAGACCCCCAAAACACGTCTGGCCCCAGAAAAAAAGCGCCTTGGAGCACTGAAAGAAATGCACCGAGAGACCGAAGAATCGTACCGGGGCCCAAAAATATCGTGCAAGAGGCTTACCAAAAAATACAAATCGACCGCCAAAAAAATCACAAAAGGACTTCATCGAGTCGACCCGAGCAACGGCAAATTCAGAACATGCCCCGAAAGAAAGTTCTCCAAAGGGCCTTTCTACACTTAAGGGTGCCATCGGCTGAACAAAAAACGCGTTGAGCAGCCGCAGTGGCATACCAATGGCAAATGCCCCCCACCCCCCACATCCTGAAGAGGTGGACTTCCAAGAACCCAAGAATCGCGTCGGGGTCCCAAAAAATGGGTCTGGGGCCCATAAATTTGCGTCGGGGCCCCCAGAATTAGGGGTTATAAATAAATGCAACTGGCACAACAACAAAAAACCTTGCACCTTACCAGAAAATTTGCGCCGGGGAACGCCAAATTCGCACTATGGCTCAGATAAGTACAACACGCTCCTCGAACTAGCACCAAGCCCCCCAAATATCGCGCTTTGAACCCAAAATTCCTGTCAGTAGTCCCATAAATCCTGGTCGGGGCGTCAAAAATTCCCCTCGGGGCCCCCAAAAATTGGCGTCGGTGGTCCCAGTTAAGCACAGCGTGGACCCAAAATCGCATTGAAACCCGACAAGGATCACGCCGTAGCCCTTCGAAATAGAGATTCCGAAAAATAAATGTCCGAGCCAGGAAAATCGCTCCTTAGCTGAAACATACCCCAAGATGCCTTAACAAATCGCATACGGCACCGAAAAACGTACCGGAGCTCGAAAAATCGCCGCGGGACACAAAACGAAATGTCGCTGGGGGCCCAAAAATCAGGCCGTGGCTCGGACTTTACATAATTCAGGAGAAGTCAACAAAAATTGCGCGGAGCCCAGAAAACTAGCGTCGGATCCCCCCAGAACCACGCGCCCGGGCCCGGGCCCGAAAAGTCGCGACGGGACTCCGATAAATTATACCGGAGCCCCCAATATCGTGCTGTGGTCCCACAAATGAGAGCGAGGAACCCCAAATAAACCTATGGGGATCCTAAGAGCATAACTGGAGGGCGAAAATGCACCTGGCCCTCCAAAGCGTACCGACTCTGGCAAAAAGCGGCAGGGCCTTAAAAACCATACATATTTGTTTCAAAAAGTACAATCTTGGTCTGCCACGCACCGGATCAAAGAATTTCAACCAGCGATCACCCGTCTTTTCTGTTTCTCATCATTTCCAACATCAATCATTAGACTTCTTTTGCCATGGGCCAACAAGTAAGCTACGTTCTTGCATTTTCTTTCTCCTCACCAACATCGGTGACATTTACAACGGGGGACAACTTAGAGACGTATAATACTACATCATGGAAACTAGAGCACACCACATACTCATTAATGAGGCTGTAGTAAGCTTGCACCCCCTACACACATAGCGGAAGTTGAAGAAATTGTGTTTGAACGGCAATAGGTACTAATGGTTTCACTTGCATCAGGAAGATAAACCTATTATTACAAAAGAATCCATCAGTCGTGAATATAATTCGAAGTTTAGAGTGAAGTGTGAATTGAAAGTACTTATACTGCGATGATAGTTCTTTTTCAGTACCACGTGTTGCTGTTAGCCACAGGCGCGTCCAGGGGGCCTGCCCAATCCCCCTTGGCGGTGAATTTTGTGTGTTTACTATTAAAATTATCGGATTCTCTATCCAAACGTGCTCAGCCATGGTACTTTGCGAAATCCCTGGGTGGGCCCCTGCTGTTAACCCTGCCCCCCCCACACACATACACACACGCATTTTTTTTAGACGTTCCTACGCCTATGCAGCAAAGTACAACGCGCCCCTCGAACTCGCGCCGAGCTTTCCACCCACACCCTCCAAATATCGCGCTCGGGACCAAATTCCCGTCCGAAGTCTTAAGAATTATGGTCGGGACATCACAAATTTCCCTCGGAGCTCCCAAAATTGGCGTTAACGGCCACAAATAAGCACAGCGTGGCCCCAAAAATCGCATCGGCACGCGACAAAAATCAAGCCCGAGTCCTCCAAAATAAGGAGAGATTCCGAAAAAGCAACGTCTGAACAAGGAAAATTTATCCGGAGCCCAAACCTACCACCAGATAGATGCCTTCAAAATTGCTTACGCCCCCGAAAAGACGCACCGGAGCTCGAAAAGTCGCGGCGGGACAGAACAAAAAATGGTGCAGGGGCCCTAGAAATCAGGCCGGGGCTCGGACTTGAAACAAAAGCCAGAAGTTACCAAAAGTTGCGTGGAGTCCAGAAAGCTGGCGTCCGGCACCCCGGAATCACGCACCAGGGCCGAAAAGTCGCGCCAAGACCCCGGAAAATAATCATGGAGCCCTCAAACTCGTGTTGGGTTTACACAAATGTGCGTCAGGAGCCCAAAATAAGCACATCAGGACTCTAATAGCACAACGGGAGGCGGAAAATGTACCGGGCCCTCCAAAGCGTACCGAGTCTCGCAAAAAGCGGCAGGACCTAAAGACATGCGTAGCACCTATAAATAAACACACAGGAAGCTCTACAAAGATACAACACAGGCCCTCAAAGCATACTGGGGCCATAAGACCGACTGGGGATCTCAAAAACCGGCTGGGGCCCTGAAAAGCGGCATGATCTTAAAAAGTGAACACAAAAACTGGGCACTAAATAAACACATCGAGGTCTTCAAAAACGCGCCGGTACATCATCAATATCGTCCGTGCACAAAAAAGCAACACAACTCTAAAAAACGTTGGGGCCTCAAAAATGTGTCGGGCCCTTAGCACGCGCCGTGGAGGGCCTCTGAAAATTACGCGCACTGGAGAGGGGCGAATTACGCCCCCCCCCCCCTAAGATCTCTGCTCCTATTACAGTTGGAGGAACGAAATTCGCAGGGTGGATGAGTACGATAGTGAACTCTCTTATGTGCAAATTTCATGACCTTAGCTCAATATCTTCAAGGTCAAATGAGGTTACATTTGTCAAGATTGTATTGTTTTGCGTGGCTTGACTTGTCATTGTTATGGATCGCTGTGATTCTGTTTAAATGCTCCAAAATGGGCATCAATGATGTTTTGCACATTTACTAATGATGCAATACAGATGCTAGACCCGACATTTGACCTCAGGTCACCTATATAGCAGCACTTTATCAGGTCAGTTACCTGTTCCGGTTACCGGAACCGGGCCGCCCGCCCGACTGCTCCGTCGGGCAGCTCGGCGCAATCAGCTTCGCGAAGAAAGGAGTGAAGTGCATGAATAAAGTATGGAAACGCTTGGGTACACAATGACAAATAGTAGTGCATTTATGACAGCATTCCAGTTGACCAAGTATAGTTCCATTGACCGGTCATGAACTTGACCTGACTTGACCTCGGTGACCTAACATGACCTTGAAAATATATAGCAAATCAATATACATCAAACAAGTCGCTAGTGTTGCCAAGAACACTTCCTTTTGCGGATATACGGGAAGCGCATCAGCGCCGATTTTTGTGGTCTGGCCCTACGATATTTTTTATTTTAACGGCCCATTTTCTAAATTTCGATTTTCTAGCTTTAAACGACGCGCCGGTCATTTCTAAGCAGGTACACAAAAATAGCGTATATCGACCGGTAAAATCTGCAGTTATGCACGAAAAACCGGATGGGTGGGCGGATTTCGCCCCCCCTCCAGTGCGCGTGTTAACAAAAGTTGGGTGTAACCCGAAATCGCATCCGTAGACGAAGAAAAACGCAACGGGTCCAAAAAAAGAACACCTAGCTACGGCCTGGGTTCAGTAACCAATCTGGGAGCGTATTTATCCCAAGAGATGAGGTGCATCAAAGAACACCTAGTTACGGCCTCGGTTCAGTAACCAATCTGGGAGCGTATTTATCCCAAGAGATGAGGTGCATCAAAGAACACCTAGTTACGGCCTCGGTTCAGTAACCAATCTGGGAGCGTATTTATCCCAAGAGATGAGGTGCATCAAAGAACACCTAGTTACGGCCTCGGTTCAGTAACCAATCTGGGAGCGTATTTATCCCAAGAGATGAGGTGCATCAAAGAACACCTAGCTACGGCCTCGGTTCAGTAACCAATCTGGGAGCGTATTTATCCCAAGAGATGAGGTGCATCAAAGAACACCTAGCTACGGCCTCGGTTCAGTAACCAATCTGGGAGCGTATTTATCCCAAGAGATGAGGTGCATCAAAGAACACCTAGTTACGGCCTCGGTTCAGTAACCAATCTGGGAGCGTATTTATCCCAAGAGATGAGGTGCATCAAAGAACACCTAGCTACGGCCTCGGTTCAGTAACCAATCTGGGAGCGTATTTATCCCAAGAGATGAGGTGCATCAAAGAACACCTAGCTACGGCCTCGGTTCAGTAACCAATCTGGGAGCGTATTTATCCCAAGAGATGAGGTGCATCAAAGAACACCTAGCTACGGCCTCGGTTCAGTAACCAATCTGGGAGCGTATTTATCCCAAGAGATGAGGTGCATCAAAGAACACCTAGCTACGGCCTCGGTTCAGTAACCAATCTGGGAGCGTATTTATCCCAAGAGATGAGGTGCATCAAAGAACACCTAGCTACGGCCTCGGTTCAGTAACCAATCTGGGAGCGTATTTATCCCAAGAGATGAGGTGCATCAAAGAACACCTAGCTACGGCCTGGGTTCAGTAACCAATCTGGGAGCGTATTTATCCCAAGAGATGAGGTGCATCAAAGAACACCTAGTTACGGCCTCGGTTCAGTAACCAATCTGGGAGCGTATTTATCCCAAGAGATGAGGTGCATCAAAGAACACCTAGCTACGGCCTGGGTTCAGTAACCAATCTGGGAGCGTATTTATCCCAAGAGATGAGGTGCATCAAAGAACACCTAGCTACGGCCTGGGTTCAGTAACCAATCTGGGAGCGTATTTATCCCAAGAGATGAGGTGCATCAAAGAACACCTAGCTACGGCCTCGGTTCAGTAACCAATCTGGGAGCGTATTTATCCCAAGAGATGAGGTGCATCAAAGCTCAGTGGGCATCCGGACTTCCTAACCGCCACAAAAAATGTGGGAAGAAAACTAATCATCGAATTGAATTAATTGAATGTTCCCAGCGAACCCCATACGAAGCATTCTACACGCCAAATATGGCACAAGACTATCATGTGATAGCAATTAGCAAAACGTAGGAGGCCTAACAGAAACCGGAGACTCGCACAAGTGTGGCGAATGCGCCGAATGCGCAAGGCGGGTGCACACTTGCACGAACGTTGGTGTTGCGGCGACCGTGCGTTATTAATTGGAATGCCTGAAATTGAAAAATTATATGCTTTCAGGTCATTTGTACAAGTGTAATGTCAGCAGTGTGAGGTGACTTATGAAAGAATACTAAAATAAAAACCTTGGAACAGAATGGAAGGAGTTAGGTTTGAAAGCCGGTGACTCAGAAACGATGGTGGCAGAATGGGCTCCCTCCACAGGACAATTAACTTGGCCACTAATTATGTTATTTAAACAACATAAGAATTGGGCCACTTTGAAAGAATGGTCGTTTAAATCCCGTGACTTCTAAAAAAATGGAATAGGTAGGCCCTCTCAAAACCCCACCCTCCTAGCGCAAATCCATCCTAGATACGCCACTAGCAGACGCCATCCCTGCACTACAGCTCACGGACATACGCCACCTCCGCACCACAGCTCATGGGCAGACGCTACCGACTCCCTATCTTGCGACACGAACATATCATCTGACGATCACATGACACGCGACCACCCTGCGTGGCATGACAGAATATGCGGAGTCATTTCCTGCCCCATGCTTCGTTATCTCATCCTAGTTTAGATTAGCTGGGCTGCACCACAATACCGGTCTCATGTAGCCCACTGTCCCAGTGCTGAGTTTCACTACCGATCTGATGCACCCCACGGTCCCAGGGCTGGGATCCGAGCTATGGGTGGATCCCAGGCATTTGGCCGTTACTAGCCGGCGAATTGAATCTTGACGCGACGGCCCTGAGATGTCTACTTCGTCAGCACATTTGGCCGTTACTAGCCGGCGAATTGAATCTTGACGCGACGGCCCTGAGATGTCTACTTCGTCAGCACATTCCGCCCCGGCTCGGTCGGCCGAGAGTGTCATTGTGTCATGACACGGCTGGGTGTCATGACATTGACACCCGCATCACCCTGGTACCAGGTGATGTAGGTGTAGGTGTGGGTAGGAGTGCGGCTCGGAAGTGCTCTCGACCAACCGCAGTTAGCCGCGCCGTCGTGCCTTCGACCTATAGTGTTCGGCACGTCACTGTCTGATGTCATAGTCGCTCCCAACCAATCATGGTTTACCATGCCGGCTCTCGCTCGTGGGGCAGCAGGCCTTCCAGTCAGAGAGTCGCCCCGAGACAGTCGATGAGAGCAGACGTATGCGAGAGACAGAGATGGGAGACAGAGTTGAGTTGCCGAGGCTAGTAAGATGTAGGCTGTTACAAGATGTGGCCGCTGGAATGCTTGGTGTCTCGGTTGGACGGTTGTCCGTCGTTGTCGGTCGTGATTGTCTGCTAATTTGGAGGCACGAACTTTGGTTAATTTTTGGTGTCACTGTCTGACTGTTGAGACTGTTGCACAAGTCGTCACCGTTTGGTTGACTAATCAGCATGATCAATACAAAGGGCACTAACAGCTGGTGGCTTTGAATAACGGATTTCAGAACTGGTGAATGAGAGAAGCTACCGAATTTGAGAACCAGTTATCATACAAACGATGGAAGTATAGACTATCACTGCCAGGCAAACTGCGACTTGCCTACACAGTTGATAAGGTTTTGACCCGCGGTGGTGCTTCCGCCCACCACAAACCAGCAGCTGACTCTTGGGCGTAGAAATATAGTGAAAGTTAGGTCTACATTGTGAAATATTTCGTCGTGAGGGGTTCGATGGGCCCTCCGAAAATATATCGGCTGTATTGCAGATGGCATCATGCAATAGCTGGTGTTCGTCTTCGTGGACTTCATGGTGTCCAGACCGTTTGCAGCGCTCATTGGCATGCATTCAAGCCGCTGGAGGACGATTGACATTGTTGCTATCGTAATACTGAGGTTAAACAATGTATCACGGGTAAGCGGGTTGAGGAACTTTTTGCACCACCCGTATATTTCCACCAACCGTCCGATTTTGTTTATTCGAACGGAAATCGAATGCTCAGAGTTTTATTGAGGTTAAAGTATTTTGCTGATCGAGGGATTACTGATAACGTTCAAAGGATGCTATTGTACGCCTGATAATGTTTTTGGCTGGAGTGGTATTATTTTATGTCTGTACGAAGAGTGCTTGACTTATTTTCCGCTTCATACATTCTATCTGGCATCAAATGCATAGTGCCGTGGTGTTTCCTCAGTCCACACTATAACCTGTGTTAAAGTTATGTTCAGCTGTAGTTTCTACATGTGTAGGGAAGTCTCATTCTGCCTGGCAGTGGCAATCTATATTTTTCTCGTTTGTACGATAACCGCTTCTCAAATTCTGTAGCTTCTCTCATTCACCAGTTTTCAAATCCAAGAGTCGCTCTTTAAAGTCACTAGCTGTTGAGCCCTTTGTATTGATCGGGCTGATTAGTTAACCAAACTGTGACAACTTGTGCAACAGTCTCAACAGTCCAACAGCGACACCAGAATTAACAAACGTTCGTGCCTCCAAATCAACAGGCAATCACGACTGACAACGACGGACAACCGTCCAACCGAGACACCAAGCATTCCAGCGGCCACATCCTGTAACAGGCTACATCTTACTTGCCTTGACAACTCAACTCTGTCTCTCACCTCTGTCTCTCGTATATGTCCGCCCGGGTCGGCTGTCCATTCAAGACTCTCGGCTCGGGAGCCGGCACACGAGAGGGGCACGGGCCGCCCATGGGAAAGGGGGCAACGGTTATGGTCAGGCCGGCTGACAACACCTATTGCACCACACAGTCCGGTCGTTGCACTTCCGACCAGCCCCCTGCCTGGCCGGCTGACAACACCTATTGCCCCACACCGCGAGGGGAGGCGCCTGCCATCGTCACTTCCGACCCCCCCCCCGCCCTACATACGCCATGGCACCAGGGTGACGCGGGTGTCACAATGACATGACACCGAACTGTGTCATGTCGCTATGACAGTCCCGGCCGGCTGACCGTCGGCTTGCTGTGAGAACGGGTGCTGAACTAAGCATAGCACATCTCACAACAGACGCTGTCGAGGCGCGAAGGCTGGCGTCAGCGCGCCGGCAGGCGCCGGCGGTTCACAACAGACGCTGTCGAGGCGCGAAGGCTGGCGTCAGCGCGCCGGCAGGCGCCGGCGGTTCACAACAGACGCTGTCGAGGCGCGAAGGCTGGTGTCAGCGCGCCGGCAGGCGCCGGCGGTGCCCGCTCGGGGTGTTCATGATTGGACCCGTCGAGTCCCAGGACTCGACGAGTCTGTACACATGGGAGCCAAATGCATCTAAAAGATGGGTTCCGAAACTAACTTCGTTACATATGTGTAGTAGGGTGGAGTGATTTCCAAAAAAGTTGGTGTCAAAGTCTTAAAACTTGCGTTTGGTTCTAAAAAGACGATCTGCAAAGTTTTAGAGCAATCTGAGGCCGGGAAGCCGCCGCGCCTCAGGGCTTTCTGAGGCCGAAATGACGTTTTTCTACCAACTTGCGGGATCAAGCCCGATTTCAGGAATTTAAATCATTAGATAGCAAATAAATATTTATTTCATTGCATTGTGCAGTCTTTCATCCACCGCTGTGCTAATTTTCACTTCCCTAACTTGAAAATTGTGCCTGCCATGACGCAGAGTTCCGGAAGGTGTGCCGCTCGCAGCGCCACCACTGCCCTCTATCGGCAGAAGTATGAACTGCGACCATTGACCGTTCATTCCGCAATATAAGTATCTTTCTTGATCAACTGGGGGGCAGGTAGGTGGCGGATTTGAGACAGTGCACAATGTGCTGACTTCTTATGGGCACAGCGCTATTTTATTACAATTCCAGCGACTTCTATCGACAGCTATACACGATTGGAGCGTAGCCACAGCCGGCTTTGGCATATTGTGGCCTGCCTTTCAGCCTCCAAGCTCACAATGTTTACCTGAGATACCCTGCTAGCATGTTTTCTTGGCTGCATGTGAATTGTTACTGCAGATATTTGAATTTAATTAATTTACCTTGGCGGAAACACTGACAATCCCACACCTTACTGGGTGGGTACTCGGTCGCACGACTAACGCAGACCGCTCAAATTTAGCAGTACTGGCGATGATTTTATGCTCCGACCGTCGATTGCCCACCAACTGTTGCATTTACTCACCATCACCACCATGGTCATGGGTAAAGAATTGCTTTGTAAGTTACCCCGCCGGCGGCCAATTTATTGCGCGGCCATGGCCGGGGTAACTTGAAAGTTACCCCGGCCATGGCCGGGGTGGCCGAGGCATATTCTCCAACCATGACCATGGTTGGAACCGAAAATAAGGATCTACGAGGGCGTGTGTCGCACGCGAAATTTCCAATACAGTTATGCACCCTGAACTTCCTGTTATAGCAAAAACGTTTGTGATACATTTTTATCCTATGGCGAGGGATGAATTTTGAAACTTGCCAGTTGACTAACCAGTTTTTGCCTCTTTTCCAGACTAGTGAACCTATCAGATTTCGAGTATGAAAGTAAAAAAGGTTAAGGGAAGTTCACTCCGATCGAAGACGGCTCACTTTGCGTTGGGCCATCCCTGCGAACTGCCGAAGAACCAACTGCCACTTCAGATTCATGTATATAACTTCTACAGACTACAGTCTAACAAACTTCTGGCTGTTGACAACCATGCAGCGGGCGAAAGGCAAATCGCCACGAGCGTTGCCAAGGGCGTTGTATACCTTTGGGGGAAAGCAAGCGTCCCTGTTAAATCGTTTCAGTCGATTGTCCGGGGTGTCCTGATGATTGTGAAGAAAGGAAAGGATCTAACAAAGACTCCAACAAAGAAACGCGCTGGCGCAAGCAAAACGATTCCCCTCCATGAGCTGTTTGACATCTGCGCGTGCAGCTGTCCTTCGAGAAATGCCTGCAGCTGCCCCAGCGAGAACAAGGTTCCATACCGCGAGTGGAATTTCCTACAAGACCAGCGAGGTGAGAGGAAGCGAAGCATCGGCGGCATTGACATGAAGACCTCCAATGCATTGGAGAGGAGGCGAAGAGATCAGAACCCTCTGCGGCCTGACCCGGCTTTCCATCAGACGGACGCCAACGACTCGGAGCCTGGTCCCTCGGGTCTGACCGAGCACAGCATGGGACACGAGCCCGAAAGCATGGACGAGGGAAGCAATGGTGACGATGCATATGACACAGGGAGTGTCCACGAACCAACACAGACTAGGGCTCCGTACAATATGCTGTCTCTGGAGAATTTCGCTAAGGAGTGTGACCGGTACATCGAGGTCACTGATAGGATTGCAGCGGCCCTTGGCACCGCTCTCTTGAAGGACCTTGGCCTCGTCACTGAGAACGACACGAGACACGTCATCACACGAGATAAAGTGATAAGAGCCAGACAAAGGGCACAGGAGAAAGAAAAACGAAAGCTAAAGGAGGGCATAGGCGGTAAGGTGCAGTGCATGGGATTCGATGGGAGACAGGATATCACAAAGATACGAGAGAAAACAAATGAGCAAGACGTACGGCTTATGGGAAAAGAGAAGCATCTGGTATTTGTGAGCGAGCCAGGTGGAACCTACATTGCTCACAAAACACTGACATCAGAAAATAGTGCATCAATTGCTGGCAAGGCTTTAGAAGTCCTTCGGGAGTGCGAATCAGAAGAATCCCTGCAGGCAGTATTGGTCGATGGCACTGCCGTCAACACAGGCCGCGAAAACGGTGCACTCACGAGGATGGAGCGCCAGCTTGGCCGTAGCGTCCAGTGGCTCATCTGCCTTCTTCATGGCAACGAACTTCCGATGAGGTATGTGCTGCTTGTTTTTATAATAAAACAAGAATTGACTGAAATACTTCGCCACTATCCACCTGATCCTTACAAATTACATGACATACAATAATATACTGCGTATCTGCATATCTATCTAGAATCATGGCAATTTGTGAGTCCGTAGTACAATCCAAACACTTGCCATGCCATTTGCCCATTTAGACCCTGATAAATGTCTATCCAATTCCTTCCTTGTCCAAATCCCATTCTGTCCTGGGCTTTTTCGCAGGCATGTGTTCGTGGAGCTGGATGGAGGCCACGGTACCAGTGGGCCCAAGTCCTTCAAGGGCCCGCTGGGACAAGCTATAGCTGGTGACATTCACCGCCAGCCGGGGGTGGACTTCCGTCCCATCCCATTCAACGCGCCTGACATCGCGGAGCAGGTTGTCGCAGACCTGTCTGCTGACCAGCGCATCCTTCTCCGGTACTGCCGAGCCGTCGCCACCGGCGTTGTCAGTGCTGAGCTGGCATGCGCCAGGCCGGGTCCGCTTAACCACGCGCGGTGGCTAACTCTCGGCATCAGAGTGCTCATACTGTACACGAGAACTGCGTCGCCAACCCCGGCTCTGACAAAGATGACGGAGTTTGTCCAACAGGTGTATGCCCCTATGTGGTTCGACATCAAAGCACGCCCACTCTTCACGCAAGGAGCCGTGCATCTCTTCAGAACGATGAGACTTATTCAGACACAGACACCTGAAGTGCAGGCAGTGGCGAAACGTTCAGTGGAACGAAACGCGTGGTTCGCCCACCCGGAGAACCTAATCGCGGCCATGGTTGTCGACGCTGAGAGGTCGATCCGGGAGAGGGGGGTCAAACTGATCATGAGTGCGCGGAGTAACCCGGGATCCCGGTGCCGACAATTCAGGGTGCCCCCACTGAACTGGGAGGCGGCCACATACACCGACATGATCCAATGTGACCATGTCGAGGTGACGGAACCGCCAGTTACCGCTCACATGTCGGACGACGAGATTATGTCAGCCGTCGACCAACCTCTCTCGCTACCGGCATTCCCATGCCACGCACAAAGTGTCGAGCGATGCGTTAGGCTCGTAACGGAGGCGTCCACGCGTGTGTTCGGCGAGGACAGGCGACACGGCATTATCGTATCGCGCCAGGCCAGTCGTGCCGCGAGACCGAAATCCGCCAAGAAAAGTGACTTCGTGTAACGGTAAATGTGAGAGAGATGGGGAGAGAGGGAGAGAGTGAGAGAGAGAGAGACATAGACAGTGAGACAGAGACAGAGACAGAGAGATAGTCGTGTGCAATTCGTAGTCGTATGGTGGTGCAGGATCTTATTTAGATGAGTAGGTCTTAGGACTAACTGCGCTTAGTTCGTTCTGTTCGTGTGCCTATTTGTAGGCATAACAGCCATCCGAATATACCCTGTCTTAGATCCGCCCCCTCCCTGCCTTCAGTTGTCCCAGAGAGGAACTAAAACTGGGGAAAAACGGCCAATGGCCACAGTTCACACTTCCACCGATAGAGGGCAGGGATGTCGCTGCGGTCGGCGCACCTTACGAGACTCTGCGTCATGACGGGCACAATTTTCAAGTTAGAGAAGTGAAAATTGGTACAGTGGTCAATGAAAGACTGCAGAATGCAATGAAACAACTCTTTATTTTCCATCTAATTATTTCAATTCCTGAAATGGTGATTTATCCCGCAAGTTCGTTAGAAAACGTCATTTCGGTCTCAGAAAGCCCTGAGGCGCGGCGGCTTCCCGGCCTCAGATTGTTTTATAACTTTGCAGATCATTTTTTGAGAACCAAACACATGGTTTTAGACTTTATCACCCAGCGTTTTTACAAAAACGCATAAAATCACTCCACCCTAATGTGTAGTCCAGTAGTTTTGTGGATTCGTCAGATGTCGCTTGCGTTCTTTATGTATTTCGTCTACATTTTTGCCCGTTTGAAAGATGATTTTTCCAAAACCAGCTTTGACTACGCGCTCCAAGCAGTCGTAATCTAGACTAAAAGAACATATTGTGCTTAGAGATGGGAAAATCTTGTCTATCCTAAGCTATCAGCATTGTTATTCTCGACCTAGACCAACTTCTCCCACCTTTCGACGATCTTCGATCTTGTGAATATATTTATATTAATATGTATAGGAGATGAAAGACTACATAATAGCCTAGTATCTCCTATGCACGGATATCAAAGATGCTTTTCAATATGATACCTATTAATGCCTATTAATACGATATTTATCCATAGGCCAGGACATCAGGGCTATAACTGAAGCTCCCTTTCATTCTTGTTTACCCCTGAAAGCTAGTGTATGTCACGGTACAATTGATTATTAACCCTCACCAGTGGAGGGGGCACATTGATGCACCCTCCCCCCCCCCCATCCCTAAGAATGTTCGTGGATTGCTTCGAAACCGGTCAACGGAATCCCTTGAAATATTCCGTACCCTTTGGTCAATGTCATTCAATGTCACTGAACTAGGCTGACCTGCAGTGACCTTTTTCGTGCTTGCGAATAGTCTGGGTTGTTGTATGTTTTGAAGCAAACTTCACCGTACATTTTTACCCCGGTGTGAGTGGAAGCAGCGATTTTGAACATTTTATCAAGTCGTCAAATGCGATGGTTTGAACTGACCATTGACCATTGATCTATGTTTTACTTGAAGCTTAATGTACATGCATTACATCCGTAAAGCACCGATGAACATTCAACAAATAATTAGAAGTTGCTGTTTAGTGTAGTTTAGCTTATAAATCTGTTGCAATTTAGCGGTCCTTTGCGATGAATTTGGGAAACGTTTCGATTTTTCCGAACATTTGATCTTTCACCTGACCTGAGGGGGTTCCTATCACTCCCAAGTACGACATCGTGGGTCAGTTGCGCGACCTCGCTCCACTCCACACGCCCATCACTGCCCATCACTGCCACGCCCATCACTGCCACACGATCTCGCTCCACTCCACACGCCCATCACTGCCCATCACTGCCACACGATCTCGCTCCACTCCACACGCCCATCACTGCCCATCACTGCCACGCCCATCACTGCCACACGACCTCGCTCCACCCACACGCCCATCACTGCCCATCACTGCCACGCCCATCACTGCCACACGATCTCGCTCCACTCCACACGCCCATCACTGCCCATCACTGCCACGCCCATCACTGCCACACGATCTCGCTCCACTCCACACGCCCATCACTGCCCATCACTGCCACGCCCATCACTGCCACACGACCTCGCCCACTCCACACGCCCATCACTGCCCATCACTGCCACGCCCATCACTGCCACACGATCTGCTCCACTCCACACGCCCATCACTGCCCATCACTGCCACGCCCATCAGCCACACGACCTCGCTCCACTCCACACGCCCATCACTGCCCATCACTGCCACGCCCATCACTGCCACACGATCTCGCTCCACTCCACACGCCCATCACTGCCCATCACTGCCACGCCCATCACTGCCACACGATCTCGCTCCACTCCACACGCCCATTTGCTTCGTCTCTATTGCACGTTTTGCTTTGAAACGCCATGTGAGGGATCGCACCAACCCCTCCCCCTACACTGGTGAAAGAGGAAAAGTGCCGCGCACGTGCGATGGTCGGAGCTAGCATGCTCTAGCTACCAGAACTAAAAACCTACTTTAATATCTCCTTTATCTTTTCTACTCGCATGCAACAAAGGCAGCCTGACTGCATCATTCAGTTCTGGATTGGCTTGGATTACCATCACTTCAAGTGGTAGCATGTTAGGAAAAGTTGTGTCTGCACGTATGCACAGTTCTAGTTCGGTTCAAAATGATGACCCAAGTGTGTCTACGCATATGACGCTGAATATGATGTTCCTAGACATGACGCACATCTACAAATGATGCAGACCTGTACGGCTTCTGTTAGCAGCAGCGAGAACACACGCTAAGCATTGGCGGCCGCCGCGCGCCTCAAGACTAAGAGATGAGCGATGGCTTGCGTCATCTTGCGCTCCATGATTGACGATTGAAATAACCGATGGTGGAAGAAAACTGGAACGTGCGCTTTGTAGAAAGCAGCAGCGTCCCTTTAGCACAGGTTGAAAGTTGCTAACCAAAATCGCCGTACTGCAGTGGACCAGCACAGCAAGGAGTTGCGAATGAAGTGAGTGAGTGAGTCGGAACAGAAAAGGCGCAGAGGTACGCTGTCGTGAGATTCATTTCATAAAGGACTGCACGTGAATGGAAGCATACTTCATGTTTGGGATGGCAAAATCAATTTATAATGCTTTCGGCTCTACCCATTGCAACAGCTAGTTGTTGAGGTGAATTTTTGGCGTTTAGTAGAGTAGCAATGCAGTTGGCGCGTGACAGTGTTTCTGCGGAACTTCCTAGCTGTCTTACGCATGAAGTGCTCCCCTTACGAACCCGATACCCTACAATCTCACACCGATACGAAACTTAGACACAGACCTCTGTACTCCGTATTCATACCCAGGCCGAGCACGACAAGACCCATCAGCAGGAACTCTTTCCATCCTAATCCCATAATCCCCACCCCATCGTCTGCGAATCGTTTTCTACATTTTTCATATATTTTATAATACAATTAGTATACAATTCCTCCATAAGGACTGCAAAATAAAATTCCCTCCAGCTTTCATTGTATATCAATGCAGCTGTAGCCACCCATGCGACTCTCTTTGTCAGACTGGTAGTCGTATGGTCGATGCGTTTCAAAACGCATCGATCATTTGAAATTTCAAAAGTTGTTTACTATCTTTGTGTAATTATTCCAGTAGTCTTTATTATTATTTGCTTGATTTAACTCCTTGGGTTTGTGACATTAACAGTATGGTTGGGCACTCGATTCCTACCAATTTTTTGTAAATTGCGGACGTTACTGAGATTGGATTAACTTTCATTTGGGTCTAATTGTGAAAAGATATTCCAGCTTCTAAACGTTCGAGGTCACTGTGGGAACAAGAAGTGAACAACTAGTTACAAAGATTAGTTTCTATCAGCAGAGGAATAGTTTGTTGTTTTCTTGTATGTGTGCTAAACAAGTTTATATATTAATTCCATTGCGTTCATGCGTTCGTATTCCATTACATCAGCTTTTGATAGTAACTAGTTATCTTCCTCTCTCAATAAAATAGGTTGCTAGCTCCGTTAGTTAAGTGAAGGAATTGAACTGAGTGCAATTTATACGCAGAAGGTACGAGGTTCTGTGTAGTTGTTCAGTGCAGGAAAACAGGCAGGTCGTGGGGTATGAAGCAAATTAAAGGAAGAAGTATTCTGTGGAGGGATAATAATTGCTTGCCATGCTTTTAGGTGAATGCCAGAAGTGTTGGAACAAAATGGGGGAAATTAATGCTTATATGTTGTCTGAAGTTAGATTTGGAACGCATAACTGAGGCATGGGTTAATGAAAGCATTTTTCTAAAGATAAATTTCAGAAATTTGAATTGACGGGCTGCAGCATGTATTCTCACCAAAGGAAGTCAGTCATAGGAGGTGGGATGCTCTTGTATATGGTAAAGTTATGAAATGTCATGCTGTATGTAGAGCAGTGATTCTTCACCGGGGGTGCCTCTACCCCCTAGTATGCGAGACCGGCTCCTAGGGGGTGCGATAATGCTATGATCATCCGTGGCATCATTTTAGGTGAGGAGCGGAAAAAACGAGCTTAAATTCTTGATTTCATAATATGGATATACAATTATGTGTCTAGATTGTAATGTAATAAGTTGGATTTATATTGTTCAATGTTTGTATCAATGTACAGAGAATGTGTATTGTTTGAGCATAGAGTATATACGATATATGCATGGCCCAAGTTAATACATTAATTCAGCCCTAAGAGAATCCTTCATAATTTGTTCATCGTTGCATTAAAATAATGTCTCTTGGCATGTTTTTGCTCTTTATAAACTCATAGACAGAGAGACAGGGACACAGAGAGACAGGGAGACAGAGAGACAGAGAGACAGAGAGATAGAGAGACAGAAAGATAGAAAGACAGAAAGACAGAAAGACAGAAAGACAGAAAGACAGAAAAACAGAAAGGCAGATAGACAGAGAAACAAAGATGCAGAGAGATAGAGAGACAGAGGCAGAGACAGAGACAGAGACAGAGACAGAGACAGAGAGACAGAGAGACAGAGAGACAGAGAGACAGAGAGACAGAGAGACAGAAAGACAGAAAGACAGAAAGACAGAAAGACAGAAAGACAGAAAGACAGAGAGGCAGAAAGGCAGAGAGGCAGAGAGGCAGAGATGAAGAGAGGCGAGAGGCGAGAGGCAGAGAGGTAGAGAGGCAGAGAGGCAGAGAGGAAGAGAGGCAGAGAGGCAGAGAGGCAGAGAGGCAGAGAGGCAGAGAGGCAGAGAGGCAGAGAGGCAGAGAGGCAGAGAGGAAGAGAGGCAGAGAGGCAGAGAGGCAGAGAGGCAGAGAGGAAGAGAGGCAGAGAGGCAGAGAGGCAGAGAGGCAGAGAGGCAGAGAGGCAGAGAGGCAGAGAGGCAGAGAGGCAGAGAGGCAGAGAGGCAGAGAGGCAGAGAGGCAGAGAGGCAGAGAGGCAGAGAGGCAGAGAGGCAGAGGCAGAGAGGCAGAGAGGCAGAGAGGCAGAGAGAGGCAGAGAGGCAGATAGGCAGAGAGGCAGAGAGGCAGAGAGGCAGAGAGGCAGAGAGGAAGAGAGGCAGAGAGGCAGAGAGGCAGACAGGCAGAGAGGCAGAGAGGCAGAGAGAGAGAGAGAGAGAGAGAGAGAGAGAGAGAGAGAGAGAGAGAGAGAGAGAGAGAGAGAGAGAGAGAGAGAGAGAGAGAGAGAGAGAGAGAGAGAAAGAGAAAAAAAGAAAAAAAAAAAAAAAAAAAAAAAAAAAAAAAAAAAAAAAAAAGAGAGAGAGAGAGAGAGAAGAGAGAGAGAGAGAGAGAGAGAGAGAGAGAGAGAGAGAGAGAGAGAGAGAGAGAGAGAGAGAGAGAGAGAGAGAGAGAGAGAGAGAGAGAGAGAGAGAGAGAGAGAGGAGAGAATCTGCTTTAAGGTGACTGCCAAACGTTTGAATGAACATTCTCATTTGAAAGCGGGAATAAAAAACAGCTGTCACATGCTTCGATGAAAATAATTATTTTGTTCAGTTTTATGTCTATTCTATGACCATTATAATGCAGGTGACCACGACAACATGTACTTTGCACAACAATACGTATGTACTGTAATGCACAGGGGCAGGGGTTGATATAGCAGTGTATATGGCACCTTGTGGTGTGCAAGGGTTAACAACAAAGGGTTAACAACATCCAGCAGGCGCCTACAGGAGGGTACAAGCTTGTGCTTGCCACTGCTGGGGTGGAGCTACCGCAGAAGTATTGCCGTCGTTTGAGGGATAATATCCATGTACCCATAAATAGCCGGGAATTTCTCACCAAGCCACTCCCTTTTCTTCCGGCGTTTGGTATAGGTCGTCCTGCGGTGAGATTCTGTCGTGCTAGGAGCGACGTCTCCTATGAGCGTATAACCTTGGTTATGCCATATTAACAGTGTAACGCCAGAAAACTGAATCATCAGGGTTGGTTTACAGAGGAAACTCTAGTCCAGTGGTTGGCAATCTCATGACATAAAAGTTTACATGCGTGCAATATGCAGGAGCGCTTTTCAATGGTATTCGGGTGGACAGTTTGTTAGATTCAAGTGACCTTAAAGTTTAAAGGAAATGTAACCGGGCTAGGAACAGGGACGTATGCTAATGATTCCTAGCTGTATGCTAGGAATCTTTAATATGAGTGTGGAATATAAAAACAATGAAGTTATGAGGATAACATGTTTTAGCCTACGTACCCCACTTGGAATATTGCGTACAAGTATAGAGCCATTACTTAGACAGAGATGTAGGCGTATGGTAGAAAGAGTGCAACGCAAAGGTACTATAGTTATCAGTCGGCTAGAAAATTTAGAATATGGAGAGAGATTTATGGCATAAGATATGTACACTCGGTTTCGGTAGGATGTTCGGGGGTACCCTTAGCATGGCTGGCTCACTAGGAACGTAGGCAGTGACGCTGCACACCAAAAATTACTGGTAGGCTGCGCCGTTTCACAGTTATGAGTTGCGTGACAGCCTACCAGCTTCGCCACCGGCCAGCGTCCGAGCCATAGGAATTCGCGTTTGTGGTCGTCACGCGACCATTTGCCCTACAGCCATGCAGTGGTAAACACGGGTCTTCCCTGTTCCCGCCTTGCATTCCTCTTGTCGGTGAAACAATATTGGCAGTTGAACGAGCAGGTTACTGGACTTCTGTCGATAAGCAACAATTGATAGCTGCGGATGTATGACTGCAGCAACACAGAATGAGCAAGAAAGGTTGGAAAAAGCTCAGTTGCAAAGATGTAGCGAAAGGAGATGGGAGGTTTATGATGTCAAAGAAGTATTCTCTGGCCCCAAAATAATAATAGAATGTCCAACATTTATACGTTTTAGAAATGTAGTTCGAACTCTTGCTCTGGCTTTATGAACCAGGATCCAATTGCTAAGAAGAGCTGGTTTAGTGAACCCTGGCCATGATTACACTATTCCAATATCCCACTATTTTACCATACAAAGATTTTACTTTAGATGAAGCAATATAAAGTAAAATCTTTGTATGGTAAAATAGTTGGGTGGTGTCAGCGTGAAGAAATACTTTATCCCCACAGAATTCTGAATATATCGCTTGCAATACAGTGCACAACATATGCAATAAATAATATGATATCATGCAACACATTCCTTCCGCTCTAAAACATGTGATTCTCAATGAAGTAGATGCAATTTAATCAAGTAACTAATTGACTTGCCAATGAATCTGAATTAAGGAAGCAAGTGCCTCCCTGTGACTTGCCGCCTCGGTAGCTTAGTTGGCTAGAGCGCTGTCGTGCACCGGTCTCCGCCGTCCTGGCAATGCTGGGTTCGAGTCGCCTCGCGTGCTCGCTTTTAGTCCCCGGCTGGGAGGGTCAGTTGGCAATTGGCACGATAAGGTCGAGAGCGAGCTGCCGGGGTCGCCGTGTCAGTGTATTGACGGCACGTGAAGCGCTTTGCCAAATTTAGACTGTAAAACTGTAATTTATGGAATCATGGCCAGGGTTCACGAAACCAGCTCTTCTTAGCAATTGGATCCTGGTTCATAAAGCCAGCCCAGCAAGAGTTCGAACTACATTTCTAAAACGTATAAATGTTGGACATTCTATTATTATTTTGGGGCCAGAGAATACTTCTTTGACATCATAAACCTCCCATCTCCTTTCGCTACATCTTTGCAACTGAGCTTTTTCCAACCTTTCTTGCTCATTCTGTGTTGCTGCAGTCATACATCCGCAGCTATCAATTGTTGCTTATCGACAGAAGTCCAGTAACCTGCTCGTTCAACTGCCAATGTTGTTTCACCGACAAGAGGAATGCAAGGCGGGAACAGGGAAGACCCGTGTTTACCACTGCATGGCTGTAGGGCAAATGGTCGCGTGACGACCACAAACGCGAATTCCTATGGCTCGGACGCTGGCCGGTGGCGAAGCTGGTAGGCTGTCACGCAACTCATAACTGTGAAACGGCGCAGCCTACCAGTAATTTTTGGTGTGCAGCGTCACTGCCTACGTTCCTAGTGAGCCAGCCATGCTAAGGGTACCCCTGAACATCCTACCGAAACCGAGTGTACACACTCAAGCATAGGAGATTGACAGGTCACATGTCTGACGGATGCTTAAAATCGTACAAGGATTAGATAGGGTGAATTATAATGATGCTCTTCTATTTATGGTATCACATAGGGGCAGGGGTTCCACTACGCCATTTTCATTCGGGGATAGCAAGTGCAATCCCAAAAACATACCGGAGACGCAGACTATAAAAATACAGAAATATAACTAGCTTATCGGGTTTGAATTCTTACCGATACTGGGTCAGTTTTCATATATAACAGTAAGGCACTAAAAAATAACTTGTGCCCGTATTTCAAGAAAGTTGTATCCAATTTTCCTTTTGCTTACATATTGCACGTGGTGGGCGCGAGTGGAAGTTGGTCAGAGCCCTCCTCTGATTCCGACATCACTGGATATGGAAAGCACACCAGAGCTGTATGCCCTCCAGCAGAGGTGGTACTTTCCGGGAAGGAGGGTCAGGACTAGAGCTCAAGATTTGGATTTGCAGGATTCGAATAGATTCGAATACCTTTGAATCTTTCGAATCTTCGAGTCCTGAAAACGAGGTTTCGAACACTTGAATCAGGATATGAATCCTAAAATCCACAGTCGAATCCAGAAAGCCATAATTTAAATGCGCAAATAAATATATTGGTATGCGGTCTATGTCAAAATTGTATTCAAAATACTACATGCAAGACGAATATGTCGGTGCTGCATCGGACTTATTCGCCCATCCTGCGTTTTTTTTAACGTGGTATTTGGTTGCTGGTTCCACTCCGTTTTGTTACCACAATGTTTCGCTGGTTTGCTATGGGAGCGAAAGCAAGACTCATAGCGACTCATACGGTAAAATTTTGGTTGGCAGGGGAGCGCCTCCCATCTTCACACAACCGCCAACAGCTAATTTATTGGGCAAATTTCCTACGGATGGGGCACGTTTTCTTACTTGTAATGTGACGGTTGGGTTTGCAAGTGGCCTTTCCAATTGCAGTGAAGTGAAGTTGGAATTTCCGATATTTTGAGGCTTGACCGTGACCTGTGACGTAATATCTGACCCAACGTAACATTTTGTGTATCGGGGGCGTTGTCATGTGCATTATCCATACTTCTTTTGAGAAAAAAAATATTCGACACCTACACAGAATGGTACCAATGCCCCCTCCATTTTTTTGGCCGAGTTACAAATGCACCACTGGCAGAAGCGTTGAGAACAGTCAGCTAGAACCCATTGTAATCGGTTTAAAAGTGGGAACTGTATGACGTTTAAAATTTCGAGATTTCGACGCAAGGATTCGAATCTATTCGAATATATTCAAATGTCGAATCCGAATCCACCCACCCTAGGATTCGAATCCTAGAATGCATGCGGATCTTCAGCACTGGTCAGAGCCCTACCTGGGTTCGTTGGACCCTCATTGAACCCTCCCTGGAAAAACGTACTCCACAAGACAAATTAACCCGAATGCAATACATTCAATATGAGGGCTGAGATAACTTTAAAGTCGATGTCCTTTTCATTGTAGGTTTTATATTTTTGCCTGTGAGAGAACAATTAATGCTGCTGAACCCCATAGAATTTCGATAGGTCTCCACCTATACCCTCCAGCACTACGTTTTAGAAATGAAGGTTTAGATGAGCTCGACGCTCGACCGGTCAGAAGGCTGAGAGATATACCCGACGGGCCACATACGCCATGGTTAGGTAGGATATACCCGACGGGCCACATACGCCATGGTTAGGTTAGGTAGGATATACCCGACGGGCCACATACGCCATGGTTAGGTTAGGTAGGATATACCCGACGGGCCACATACGCCATGGTTAGGTTAGGTAGGATATACCCGACGGGCCACATACGCCATGGTTAGGTTAGATACCCGACGGGCCACATACGCCATGGTTAGGTTAGGTAGGATATACCCGACGGGCCACATACGCCATGGTTAGGTTAGGTAGGATATACCCGACGGGCCACTTAGAGATATACCCGACGGGTCACATACGCCATGGTTAGGTTAGGTAGGATATACCCGACGGGCCACATACGCCATGGTTAGGTTAGGTAGGATATACCCGACGGGCCACTTAGAGATATACCCGACGGGTCACATACGCCATGGTTAGGTTAGGTAGGATATACCCGACCGGCCACTTAGAGATATACCCGACGGGCCACATACGCCATGGTTAGGTTAGGTAGGATATACCCGACGGGTCACATACGCCATGGTTAGGTTAGGTAGGATATACCCGACCGGCCACTTAGAGATATACCCGACGGGCCACATACGCCATGGTTAGGTTAGGTAGGATATACCCGACGGGTCACATACGCCATGGTTAGGTTAGGTAGGATATACCCGACGGGCCACATACGCCATGGTTAGGTTAGGTAGGATATACCCGACGGGCCACATACGCCATGGTTAGGTTAGGTAAGATATACCCGACGGGCCACATACGCCATGGTTAGGTTAGGGTAGGATATACCCGACGGGTCACATACGCCATGGTTAGGTTAGGTAGGATATATCCGACGGGCCACATACGCCATGGTTAGGTTAGGTAGGATATACCCGACGGGCCACTTAGAGATATACCCGACGGGCCACATACGCCATGGTTAGGTTAGGTAGGATATACCCGACGGGCCACTTAGAGATATACCCGACGGGTCACATACGCCATGGTTAGGTTAGGTAGGATATACCCGACCGGCCACTTAGAGATATACCCGACGGGTCACATACGCCATGGTTAGGTTAGGTAGGATATACCCGACGGGCCACTTAGAGATATACCCGACGGGTCACATACGCCATGGTTAGGTTAGGTAGGATATACCCGACCGGCCACTTAGAGATATACCCGACGGGCCACATACGCCATGGTTAGGTTAGGTAGGATATACCCGACGGGCCAACATACGCCATGGTTAGGTTAGGTAGGATATACCCGACGGGCCACTTAGAGATATACCCGACGGGTCACATACGCCATGGTTAGGTTAGGTAGGATATACCCGACGGGCCACATACGCCATGGTTAGGTTAGGTAGGATATACCCGACCGGCCACATTAGAGATATACCCGACGGGTCACATACGCCATGGTTAGGTTAGGTAGGATATACCCGACGGGCCACATACGCCATGGTTAGGTTAGGTAGGATATACCCGACCGGCCACTTAGAGATATACCCGACGGGTCACATACGCCATGGTTAGGTTAGGTAGGATATACCCGACGGGCCACTTAGAGATATACCCGACGGGCCACATACGCCATGGTTAGGTTAGGTAGGATATACCCGACGGGCCACATACGCCATGGTTAGGTTAGGTAGGATATACCCGACGGGCCACTTGGTTAGAGGATATACCCGACGGGCCACATACGCCATGGTTAGGTTAGGTAGGATATACCCGACCGGCCACTTAGAGATATACCCGACGGGCCACATACGCCATGGTTAGGTTAGGTAGGATATACCCGACCGGCCACTTAGAGATATACCCGACGGGCCACATACGCCATGGTTAATATAGGCCACATACGCCATGGTTAGGTTAGGTAGGATATACCCGACGGGCCACATACGCCATGCACGGCCGCTCCGTTTCGCGGTAATGCCTGATTAGTGCAGCCGTGGTGCCCGCTCGTTAGTTGGTTGGGCTTTAGGGTGTGGTGCCCGCTCGGTGCAGCCGTGGTGCCAGTTCGGTGCGGCAGTGCTCGCCCAGTGTGGCAGTTCCCACCCGGTATGGCAGTTCCCACCCGGTGTGGCAGTTCCCACCCGGTGTGGCAGTTCCCACCCGGTGTGGCAGTTCCCACCCGGTGTGGCAGTTCCCGCTCGGTGTGGCAGTTCCCACCCGGAGTGGCAGTTCCCACCCGGTGTGGCAGTTCCCACCCGATGTGGCAGTTCCCACCCGGAGTGACAGTTCCCACCCGGTGTGGCAGTTCCCGCTCGGTGTGGCAGTTCCCACCCGGTGTGGCAGTTCCCACCCGGTGTGGCAGTTCCCACCCGATGTGGCAGTTCCCGCTCGGTGTGGCAGTTCCCGCTCGGTGCGGCAGTTCCCGCTCGGTGTGGCAGTTCCCACCCGGTGTGGCAGTTCCCGCTCGGTGTGGCAGTTCCCACCCGGTGTGGCAGTTCCCACCCGGAGTGGCAGTTCCCATCCGATGTGGCAGTTCCCACCCGGTGTGGCAGTTCCCATCCGATGTGGCAGTTCCCACCCGGTGGTGGTGGATTTGTGCTTTATGGCGCGTCGACTGCATTGGTCATTTTGCGCCCATTTCCCACCCGGTGTGGCAGTTCCCACCCGATGTGGCAGTTCCCACCCGATGTGGCAGTTCCCGCTCGGTGTGGCAGTTCCCGCTCGGTGCGGCAGTTCCCGCTCGGTGCGGCAGTTCCCGCTCGGTGCGGCAGTTCCCGCTCGGTGCGGCAGTTCCCGCTCGGTGCGGCAGTTCCCGCTCGGTGCGGCAGTTCCCGCTCGGTGCGGCAGTTCCCGCTCGGTGCGGCAGTTCCCGCTCGGTGCGGCAGTTCCCGTGCGGTGCCACCATGGTGTCCGCTTGGTGCGGCACTTGTGATTGGATGATCCATCAAGCATTTGTGATTGTGATAGTCCAACAAGCTTTCGGCCCAAGCGTCCCAACATTTTGCCCCACTTTTGAAAAATTTGGAAACATTTTGCGCAGCTAATTGGTTGGGTGTCACTCACCGAACAACATTATATCGCCTCATCAATATACCTACAGACCTAGCCACTGCGCCGAGTATGCAGTGCTCGATGTTGTGCCCTTCGATGCTTCGAATAAATCAACTTCAACACCGACAGAGAAGAACTTTCAAACATCATATCGGCAGATTTCAGAAAAGCCTTTGACAGCATCGACCACGGTGTCCTTCAAAAACTCCCGATGGTATGGCATCGACCCCGCCTGATTTCGCAATTACCTGGGTGGCTGAGGGTAGATAGTGAGAGAGGTTTCAGGAGACCCGTCACGTCATTCACGATGTCCCCCTCCCCCCCCCCCACCCCAGGTTCCATAGCCTGCTTGCTCTTCAGGATCTTCAACAATCACATCCCTGTTAATTTCCAGAACATTGCCTCATCTCGTACACTGACCGCACCCAGCTGGTTGACCACGCCGTTCGGATCAGGGAACTCTGCAAAATCACAAAACCCGATTAAAACACTCACTCGAAATTCTTCATATAGGGTTTCGGTCAGACTCACCCATAATGAAACCTGACAAAAGGGACTTCATTCTCATTGGCTCTAGGCAAAGCATAGAAAAGCTATAGACTTCTAGTTAAAAATGTAAAATGTAAAAACATTACAAGCCGTCAAGCTGCTGAGTGTCTTCATAGATCCCGTTCTACAGCGAGGAGTTGGGCACACCTCACACAGGATGCCTGCAGATGCAACCGCCTGCTCATCTCCCTCGAATGGCTCCGTCACCACTTCACCAAAGACACTCATATTGCTGATTCAAACCCATGTCCTCCCGCACATGACCTACTGCATTTCGGTCTGAGGATGGGCATCCAATGTTCAGCTACACAGTACAACACTTACCAACTTCTCAGCTAGGACTGTCACGTGAGCACGGCACCGGGAACACATCGGTTCGGCTTTGGAGTCCCTGGGGTGGCACAGAATCGAGCGCCTGCTGGAAAGGCAGGATGTTAAGTATTTAGGGTGCTCCACAGCGGTTCGGGCCCTCAGGCTCTACGTGCAATGTTTTGAGCCCGCTCCAAGGTGTCGCGGTGTGTGACCCGGTCGGCCAGCGACCTTGAGCTGGCGAGCCGCCGGTCAGCACGCACGCAGAAGTGTTAGACTCCCAGCGGCTTTCTCTTGGACCTGGCTGCTTCCGGTCGTCTCGGGCTGACGCTCCATGTCAGCTTTTAAGTCGGCTGGCGGAAGATGAAGTAATGTGTCTTGTCGTTTTAACAAATTGACCAGATATTTCTACTAGGTAATCCAGGTTATCCAGGTATGCATGAAAGAGTTAACATCCGTTGTCGAATCCCTGCACAGACCAAATAAAAAATCATTGGGATCTAAATTGTAACACAAAATATCCGAAAAGAGATTGATTATCATCAGAGCTAAACTATGCAACAAAATTGCAACTTAGCTTGCTGAGTACCAACATTACAACTACAAAATCAATAGCATGTTATATTTTTGCATGCGATATTTTAATACACATTAAGCGGAGTGGACATAAAAAAATCCGCATTAGATTAACAAGACATGGACTAAAACGACAAATTCCACCGCTATTTCCCAATTGGCAATGCAAAAGGGGCTGAAGCATTTGGCAAGATTGAAATTTGTTTAGCTAAGTTCTGAATCCACCGCCACAAAAGTATCACCACGTGATTGGCATTGCAATGGTTCATTGCATATGAAGCTGAGTGGATATCGAGAGAAACACCTATCCAGTTAGCAAGAGGAGGTAGTGGCCCTCATGATAAGATGGCGCCCCTCCAGCCAGGAAAAGGCGCCCCTGTGGGAAGACCCGAGTGCACCTCCCCCTCCTTCTTGATTTTTTTTGTTCAGCTAGAGGCGCTCCTCCGAGAGGAAAAGACGCCCCTCCGGGAAGGCTTGGGTGCACCTCCACTCCAAATATTTCAGCCAGGGGCGCCCCTCGGAAGGCAAGGTGGCTCCCCTCAAGATATGTGCCCCTCTCCCATGACAATTCCTGGATCCGCCCGTTAGAGGATGGTTAAGGCAAATATTTTCACTCAATTTCCTATGGAGACATGCATGCTCAGATGACGGCGATTTGTCTTCATGAGCGCTTCGCGCCATAACGATTTTTTACGTTCAGTGGTAGCACTTAAGAACAAAAATACGTTTCATGGAAGAAATGATCTTCATATCTTCCGGACTTCAGGCGGCACTGCGCGTGTAAGCGCGTACAGATTGCAATTTTCGGGAAACCATACGTCAAAATCAAGGTGACCAGTAAAACATAAGGTATGTTCATTAGGCCTTACAACTCCGTGGTGACGTCATCAGCATCCATCAGCAAACGTATTCATCGACAAAACTAGCTTCCTCATTAACTTTCGTTCCTCACCACAGTGAGAACTGCAGTTAACAGCAGTATGCAGCCCTACTCCGAACAAGACCGTTGGCATGATCTTGAATATCTTACTTGTGACCTTCCAGATCGGGCGGACGCAACGTTTGGGTGCTGCCGGCCATCAGGCCGAGGCGCCAGACCATGTACTGCGCCATACCGGTCTACAAGAACTGATTAATCGCGCTTCGAATTGAGCAGAATAATGGTATTCTGGAAGCCGGTAGATTGCGACGACACTGGAGACTGACCGACCTATGGCTGCTGATGGTATGATGCCCCTGATCAATATGGTATGTACAAACGGCTGTGTGCACAAGTCGCATACAATATGAGCCGTGTCCGGGCAAAGTTGGCAGCGTGGCCGTCAACACCGCCAACGCGGCCTTTGATCAATCAGATGTCGAAATGGGATGCTGTGCTTGACAATATAACGGTCGCCTCAAACCTGCTTCCCCTCTGATTGGCCCAAGGCTGTGCTGACGGCAACCTTTTCAAATGGGTCCGAACCTGGCGATGTAGCCTTGCCTAACTGCTTCAATCCGCATCATTGTTTAGCCTCACCAAGGGTATCATTTGCTGGTTTACCGGCAGGAACTGCACATGAAACAAAAAACTTCGCCATTATATCTGGCTGCAACATACGCTATTCATCCATAAATATTGCACCATACGCCAGACAATTAATGGGGTTGTAATTATCTCCCCTCCCCTAATCTGACTGCTGGAGGGGATGCATCCCCTTAATCGCCCCTCCCCCTCCCCTCTATGGCGGAGCCCATGCATAAGGAGCATCAATTCAGGTTCGAAATGTCAGGGTGTATGACAGCTAAACGTGTCCGGGCTTTTAGTCACAGGGTGGTTGATCAATGGCATGGTCCGCCTGGTGGTGTGGTGGAGAGTCCCTCATTGACTGTGCTTAAACGTAGGCCGGATACATTCTTAGGTCCAATAGTCTTATATTTGAATTATGTGATGCACGGTGGGAAGGTGGCAAGTATGGTGGGTCAAGTGGAGTCGACATAGGTGAGTCATGCGTGCGCTACGCGTGACTCACGCGGATGGTGTGACCGCGCGTGTGTTACTCGATCCATGCGTGTGTTGCGACCATGCGCTAGGCGTCATGACATAACACCGGTGGCGCCGCTCTGGTGGCTTGGTGAAGGAACACCACCAGAGTGGTCTTGCTATGATTAATGACATATCCTAGTTTCTACAGGAAATGCAAATAATTTCGAATGGTCAAATTTGGACAACATTTAAACAAGCTCTCTTATGACGTGTAGTTCGTTTTAACATCATTTAACCCTGTCACTTTGTCTTAAAAGTGAAATGAGAGCAATTGGTCACTCAACTTCTTGTAATAAAATTGGGTCATACGGCTTCTGTGCAATGTGCTGACAATTTGCAATGTTCTTAACTAAGCGAAGATCGAATGTGCAACATATGGATATCATCTTGGGTAGCTTCCATGAAGTTTTAACCCTGTCATTTTTGCACTGAATTCCAGGATTTGTGTCCCATTATACTCATTTAAACTGCATGCCAGATGCTCTACATTAGCAAATTAATTTTCAATAGTCTGAATTAAACCAGCATAAAATCAGCTGCCTTCTAATACCATATCGGACAACTTTATAGATATCTAACCCTGTCATACTTTTGCATTTTGGCATGATGCTATCAGTCATTATTGGGGTTCTGGCATGACTCGGTACTCATCAAGAGCCAACATTTGTTTCGCGGAAGACCCGTAGAGCCACTGAGAGGCGTCACGACAAAAAAAAAGAATGGTCCAGCCTTGACCAATGCCAAATAACATCGGCTCTGCCACGCCAAAATTGTGCAGGGGAATTTCACGGTTGTACATGCATTCTTTCCATTCAACGCCCATGAGCGACAAGTTCTTAGACAATATCGAGGGAACTTGTCGGCCTCAACTCCAATGGTGGCGGACATCGTGCCAGGCACATTTCACGCTTCACGTGCGTGAACGTGAAGTGTAAAACGTGAACGCATTTCCAAATATGGAAATCTGCCTGTAGCATTGGCGTTGGGGCCGATTGCCGCTCAGGGAATGGTTCCGGGACCGACCGCCAGCAATGGCGGTCGGTCGGCGGCGAGCCGCCAGCGGGCCGTCGCCTATGGTGTAGGAATATCAGAATATAACTCCAGAAGACTTCGCAAGCAGTGTAAGTGAAAATGAAATTGAAATCTGAAGGAAAACCAACTTTAATAAATGCCCTTCGCATCATATATTATGGAGACAGTCTCGTAAATTGTAACTATATTCCTTGCGCATAGACTGGTGAGCATCCGAGCGCGTTCGTCGCGGACGCATATTTCGGACTTCTTGAATGGCATCAGAACCTATCTGTTGTCTTTCTTTAACTGGAGATCCCCGATGTCCGCGTTACCATTGCGTCTGAAGCCTAACGGCGTGTATTACTCGATCCATGCGCATGTTGTGCGTGAGTCACGCGTGTGGTACTCGATCCAAGGGTGTAAGCAATCGGTTTCCTAGTGTGCAATTCAAGTGCAGAATCGTCATGTAGGTAGGTAGGTGCCGACGTAAGTGCGGAAGATAAAATAGTTTCCAAGGTTCTACCAGACATTTCAATGTAAGTCCAAGTCTACTTACATATGTGCCTACCTATATATCTATCTACTCATTGGATGCCGACCTAACATCAAAGTTTCCTACCTATCTAGGTAGCAGGGTGGGAATTCAGATATTCACTTCACTTCACTTCACTTCTTCAGATATTTTGTCTCTGAAAACATTTTTGCACTCCGGGTTCATACTGGATAGGATGCGCTTCACATGTACTCTGACACAAACATGCAGAAGGAACAAAAATACCACCAAAAACAAACAAGACAACATCCACCAAACATGTTATTCTACCTCCCTAGGTAGGGTAAGAGGGGGGGGGGGCAGGTATCTGAACACATTCTGTTTCCTGAACACCTACCTTTAGTCATCTCCCACATCATGTTCAGTGCATAAATAACAAAAAGATGGAGGTTGCAAAGTTCACAGGAACCATTTTAGGCTTCCAAGAGCAGTTGGCTTCAGGAAAGTGACTTTCTTAGTGACTATTATTTTTTGCAATTACACCAGCATTTTTTTAGTGGCTACTAATAGCTTGTACCATAACAGCTACAGTGAGGTAATCCTGAACAACAACATTTTTGTGTTCAGAATATGGCACACCACTATAAAATAATTATCTGTTTTAAAGTTCCTCTTTGCAAGTGGTTACAGGATTTTCATTGAAAGGAACTGTTTGAATATGGATAGCTTGTTCATTTTTGTGTTCAGTAAACACTACAATTGCTGGTTCAGCCATACAGAAGCAGCAGTAGAGCTATTTGTAGCATAATGCCTTAAGTGTTCAGGACCCCCCCCCCCCCTCTTCCCCTACTTATGGTTAACAATTAAACTGGCCACTTTTTGTACCATCAATTACACAGACAGTAGGTATGTCCTACCCATGTTACAACTAATAATGTTGGTGATTTTATGCATTCTGCAATAATACAATACCTAATTCTGCAGTCATAGACTCAGTCAGGACTTGTCATGCATGCTGTGCTGTTTTGGACAAGTGGCACACACTGACAGCATTGGAAAACCTGGCTGTTTTGGATATCCTCTCTGCAGAGGACAAGTGGTATACCTACCTAGGGGAAGAGGGGGGTATCTGAACATGTTCTGTTTCCTGAACACCTACCTTTGGACGTCTCCCACATCATGTTCAGTGCATAAATATCAAAAAGATGGTGGTATTCATAAATGATGGACCTGTCTCTACCATAAAGACATAAAGGACATAAAAGATCAGTGCAACTATGAGCCACAAGGGCCCTTCTTGATTGCACTCTGTACACTGAACCAGTTGTCCACCAAATGTGTTGATCAACTCTCCCTGGAATACAGAAAAACAAGCCCCCTATTCTTATAATGATTGTCTATGCTGTTCTTAAAGATGTTCAGTGTGTTGCTACTGACAATGGTTTCTGGCAGCTGGTTCCAGTGTTCTACTACCCTGTTGGTGAAGAAGGACTGTCTTAACCTTGTCCTGCTGTGATTAACTTTAATTTTGAATTGATGACCTCTAATTGCATCATTTCTGTTAAATTCAAACAGTTCCCTGAGATAACCCTGTTCCTGACCATGAACAAATTTAAAGACCTCGATCAGATCTCCTCTCAGCCTTCTATATCTAAGTGAAAACATATTTATGTGAAAACATATAACATATACCAAAATATGAAGGCCTGATCACATAGTTCCACCTATTCTTTGTGTACGGAGCTTGCAAAATTCACAGGCACTATTTTAGGCTTCCAAGAGCAGTTGGCTTAAGGAAAACCATAAGGAAGTCACTTAAAATATATTTTTTTTGCTATTACACCAGCGTTTTTTGTGGCTACTAATAGATTGTACCACAACATTACACACAACAGTACCACCACAACAGTTATATATTGAAATTGTTGAGTGTGTTATGCAATAGCAAGTGAGTCTCTTATTAAGTCTAAATGCTTTATAACTTTATATAGGGTGTACCTAGCAGTGGATTCAGCACCTTCCTTCGGGATGTGATACTGATGAGATTGTCTATGGTAGCACAATGGGTATGATGGGAGGAGTTTGTAATTGTTGAGTGTATTATGCAATAGCAAGTGAGTCTCTTATTAAGTCAGAACGCTTTATGAATTTGTGTGGGGTGTGCCTAGCAGTGGATTCTGCACCTTCCTTCGGGATGTGATGCTGATGAGATTGTCTATGGTGGCATGATGGGTGTGATGGGAGGAGCTTGTGATTGTTGAGGGTGTTATGCGGTAGCAAGTGAGTGGTGCTAGATAGGCTGGGATATATAGCTTCCTAGGAACTTGGGATAAGGGATTGATTGGGGTGGGAGTATGTACATTCCTAGTACCTTTTCTAGATAGGCTTAACCCAGATGGGCCCCTGTGGCTCTTATTAAGCATTAATACTTTATGACTTTATGTATCACGCGCAGCCGCGCACCCAGGATTTTTCCATGGGGGGCCCGGACCGAAAAGGGCACTTGGCCGGCTCCAAAAGGGCACTTGACCGGCTCCAAAAGGGCACTTTGCGGCCCGGGGCACACTGGAAGGTTTGCTGACCGGGGGGGGGGGGCGTGAATTTTCCATGGGACACGTTATATGTTGTAGCATCGAACCCTTGTATTTACAATAATATTTCCAAAAACATGCAGCCTGCATGCATTATGTCGTGAGATGAAGGTTGCCCGCTTACCTTTGATGTAAAAGTACGCAGGATGTGGATTTCTGGAAAGGATGATAACAGCTGACACGAAGACGATGGTCCTGAAGGCAGGTGACATGTACCTTTGGCACAGGCGGGGCACATAAGGCAGGTGATTTTTAGGCTAAATTTGGGACATTCCGGCTAAGAGGGCACTTTTCGGTCAAAAGGGCACTTTGGTCTCATGGGGGGGGGGGCCGTTCCCCTGCCCCCCCCTCCGGTGCGCCTATGATCACGCGGGACTCACGCGTATGTTGCGACCACGCGTGTGTTACTCGATCCAAGGGCGAGCCACGCGAGATCGAGTGAGCAGAGCTGATATGCTGAGATAGCTGGTTTCTTTAGAACTCAGGATATAGTATTAATTAGGGTGTTTCTGTATCTTTTTCTTGACTTATATTGTCTTCCCTTTATCGGTTTAGCCCAGACTATCCCTGTGGCTCTAATTAAGTGCAACACTGATTAATTGATAACATTATGACTAAGATCCCGACAGGACGAGGAGGCAATGCATTCTTCAGCATGACACAATGCCCCGTTGTGCTGTGATGGTCCTCTGTCCTAGACCACGCACCAATCACATGCTGACTAAAATGATGCCTAGACGTATGTCATGATGCCAAAATATCCCCCTAAAAATAGTTCCATGACATAGGTTCTGGAGGAGCCTTCTTTTTCCATATGACATAATTACATTGTAGTATACCGATGAGCCAGAGCATTCCTAAGTCTTTTGTCTCATTGGAGAACAATCTGGAAAGAGGAACCACGGAGATGGAAAAGGACCTCCAATAAATACAAATGAATATGACGGGGCAATTTGATGAATTACATGGAGCTTAGTACGAAAACAAAGTCCAGCCATGAATATGGGCCGAGATATGTTTATTTTTCGAGGTGGTTGGACTTCCACAGCCTTTATAGAGTATATTTTCTCGCGGAAAACGACACTCGATTTTTGACACGTGATCCCACTTATTGTGAAGCAATCCATGGGCAACTTTGTGCACAGGTACAGAGGTCAAATAAGTGAGATAAATCGGCGAATTTTGACCAATCCTACATTCCGTACCTGATTTTCTCATCTCTGACGTAATCTTATAGCCAATGAAAGGTAACTTAACTCACATGAGAACACATGGATCTGCAGCAATCAGGCAATTCTAGGACGTACAATGCTTCGGAATTATTTCAGAATGTTACCTTTACACGTGATGCATCCAATTGCAAACAAAGAAAGAAAGAACAAATTTATATGGTCCTGAGATGACATAATGCAAACTACAGTGGCAAGTGGCGTACAATTGGTGCAAATTGGCAATGACGCAATCAGCAAGTCAGATAATGGTAAGAAGTTGTTGGAGATAATGGTGATCAAGTATCCGTATTTACCAAAGTATAAAATGAATATGTCCATGCTTACTTGGAACCTTTCGGGAAGAGCACCTTCCGTATCAAACTTTCTTCAGGAGCTGCGTCAGGAATAACAGAATTAGGGCGGTTGGAGGTGCTACTTCCAGACGGTGCCCTTTCTGCTTGTCGCTGTCAGCTCAAACCGGATTTCTGAAAGACAAGTAGTTTTCAAATAAATCTGGATGATGCTCACACGCCAAATACATTTGAAACGAAGCACTAATTGTAAAATAAATCGCGAAATCATTATTGTTCTAACCGACAATCAGCTAGCATCAGATCTGAGGATATGTGTGGTACACCCATAAAGATGATTATTAACGTGTTATTTACAAAGCCGGCATAGATAAGTACCCAGCGACATGTACTAAGCTTAATCCTTGCCCGACTCGTCGGCCAGCGATGTCAGTTTCAGGACAATTTTTTAACCATCCCTCTAATTTGACGATGGTGAATTGGATCGGGAAATGAGGACATCGTCTCCTTTAGCTCGACGTGAAGATTCTAAACTACGTGCAACTTGAAGTTTAGGTCAATTATTAAGGTCAAAAGGTGAGGCAAAGATTGTGCGTGACATACATTATGGTATATGAGCTTTACAATCAACCACAGTGTGAATCGATGATGGCTGTTCAGCTTCCTGCTTCAGAATAGCATGCTATGCCAATTCAACACCATTTTGGGGTCCGAGTCAGGCCACGAGCCCCTTGTTGTCATTCACCTCAGTTCACATCAGGTGACCTTTTAACCACAAGGGATATTCTGGGGTAATTGTTGACCCTTAATCAAAATGTTGCGATCATTCTTATCCACAATAAGCATAAATTAGTACTTTTATCCCCCAGGAACACCCAAATCCATAAATAGACGTCATAGTGGGCCATCACTTGACCCCAATGGGTTGAGTTCAATAGCCAGCTATGGTATCATGCGGTGAGTGGTGTGCTATGCAAGATACACCAATACAAGAGTAAAAAATATCGCTGAAATTGGCTCAACATGACGGAAATTGGCGACAGTTAATTTATCTGATGACAGATTCGGTCAGGTCAAGGTGCAAAAAACCTGGGAGATGCAACTTACTGGGTTGGACGCATACTACGACCCCTATGGGTTTGAATGAAATCGGCTATCCCTTATCTTTACCGCCGATCATAATGTTGACGGTTGACCTCTCCGGCCTGACCTAGAGATCAGCAACGTGGGTCGACACGAGGCCAAACTTGTTTCCAAAAGATACGTAAAGATACGCAAGGTACGCAAAGGATACGGAAAGGTACGCAAAGTTACGTTGCGTTACATACTTCCGTTGTTTTATTTACAACAACAACAACAGCAACAACAACAACAACAAGCCCTCCTTCGGGCGACGGCTGGACAAGTTGTGCCTACTTGCTGGTGATTAATATAAGAATAGCAACACAAATAGATATACCGTAAAATATCCAGTCATATAATGTGTGTGCAACATGTGTGCATGCAACGTATAAGTAAAATAATGAAAGGATATATTGGCACATTACCAGCCACCATTATGTTTCTTTGTCTTGTTCATGACCGAGGAATCCCGACTAGGTGGAAGCGTTTTCCCATGGACAGATTTGTTTGGGTTGATGTTAAATGGGAAAAAAGGAATGGCCATGGAATAAACCTGTTTTAAAAGATATTTTAAGAATATCCATTAACATGTGGAACATTTAATTCAGTTCGTCAAAGTGGTAATTTTAAGTGACTAGGAGAGGTGCTGTTTCGAGTCAACTGAGGCACCTGGGCTTAATGCTGCCATTCAATCACGCTACATGGTCTCAGAAGCCGACAATTTAAGCAGTTAGCCAGCTTCAGCCTAATAATTCCCTGGTTTCAGAATAAACGTGGTGATCTATGCACCACTGGCTCGCCCATATTGGGTTTGGTGGTGAGAAAAATGTCAGATGCTATTTATATTGGAGTCGTTATTAAAACTTAGGGTTATATGACAGTCCAGATCCATATTTGGAAATGCACCACACCAGCTCAGAGAACCTACGCCCTGTGTGTAAGAGAGACCATCCACGGCACCCGTCAGCCACCCATCAGCCATCTACGACATACCCGTCAGCCAGACGTCAGCCACCCATTAACCATCTACGACATACCCGTCAGCCAGACACCACAATCACCACCGTCAGCCATCAGCCACCCATCAGCCATCTACGACATACCCGTCAGCCAGACGTCAGCCATCCCATCAGCCATCTACGACATACCCGTCAGCCAGACGTCAGCCACCCATCAGCCATCTACGACATACCCGTCAGCCAGACGTCAGCCACCCATCAGCCATCTACGACATACCCGTCAGCCAGACGTCAGCCACCCATCAGCCATCTACGACATACCCGTCAGCCAGACGTCAGCCACCCATCAGCCATCTACGACATACCCGTCAGCCAGACGTCAGCCACCCATCAGCCATCTACGACATACCCGTCAGCCAGACGTCAGCCACCCACAGTATGCCCGCCAGCCAACCGTCAGCTAACCGTCAGCCACCCACAGTATGTTCCTCAGCCAGCCGTCAGCCATCCACATTATGCCCATCAGCCGTGCACGGTATGCCCATCAGCCATCCACAGCATACCCGTCAACCATCCACAGTATGCCCGTCAGACAACCGTCAGCTAGCCGTCAGCCATCCACAGTATGTCTCTCAGCTACCCGTCAGCCAACCCACAGCATATCCGTCAGCCATCGACAGTGTGCCCATCACCACTCTGCAGCCATCTGCAGCCTCGCCCGGTCGCGTTGTGGTATCGTTGGCAGGCAGCGCGCGACCATTTCGGGTGATTAGATTTTCTGAAGCCTTTCATTTCGGTTATAAAATCGCCACTATCGGGTTCCGAGTGGAGGCGGCTGCGGCCTCTCCCCCTCCGCATCTGTGACGCGGTGTCGACGTCGTCGGAAAATGAATCCGCCGGTCCGGGAAAGCGACCATCCGCCAGCCGTTGAATGACTAAGCAGCTGTTTCGGGTGAATGGGTAAGACAGGGCATGCCGACGATGTGATTTATCTTAGATGACGACAGAGGGTGTTGTGATCGACATATGGAAGGCCAGGAGGGCAGGTGGTCGGTCTCGTGACATTGTTGTTGTTGCAACTTCTCCCGCCTACTATATTTAATTATTATATGTCGATAGAGTGCAACTTATTACATTAGTAGGGATACGAGGTACCGGGTACCGGGCCAAAAACAGGGTAGATTGAATTAATAGTGAAGACATTAGTTACGCGTACTTCGTACAACCTTGTGCTGGAAAGCGTAGCTATATACAGAGTTTACATGTGAAGAAGCACATCTTTCGCCTCGTGTATTAGCCGACGTTTAGCACACCTAATAATGCCTTGCAGATCTTTTAGTGCAACAAAAAATCAGCAATGTCAGGTCAATGAGCAGCTAGTGAAATCCACCAGCAAGTACACAGAGATTCAGGAAGATCCAAGGTTTGACAGAAGACAAAAACCTGTAGTGGCAGAAGCAGCGAAGACTCGAAGATTAGGCCCAAGAGCTCCAGGCACCCAAGACGAGCACTCCCGCGACTCTAGAAGGAAAATCTTCCACACGAAATCCCCAGCTTCTATCTGTCTCCCAACTAACCTTTATCCCCCCAGAGGAAACCTAACGGTGAAGAGCCCACTGCCATGTGCCATTGTGGTCGGGGCAGGGACCATAGGGCGAAAGTTCGGTCCACGGATGCAGCAAATCCGGTATTTTTCAGTCAGGAGGGACACCTTGTGGGGGGTCGACCCATGCACACCATGTCACCCACAACGGCGCCCATCGCCCGCACCACAAAAGGCGTCTACCTAGTAGGCACCTACACCGAGCCGGGCCACACCATCACGTGACAGTCGTCTTTCACTTTCGCGCAGACACTCCGCCACATTCCACATGATAGTTCAGACACAGAGCAGCGCTAACACACGAACATTTCTAGAAACACACACTTTCAACAACCTGCGCTGCTTCTTCACGCTACATCGCACACTGAACACCAGCAGGTGTTACGTGTGCGCCCAGAGCTGGATAACTTATCACTCGACAGCATCGACACACTGCTTGACGCATAGCCTTCCTAAGACGCCACAGCCACGATATATCACATTAAGCGGCAGGCACGTTCCACACACAATATCTTAGTTCTGTTCTTGAATGCATTGTAGCTGCCATCACACGTACACATATAAGACAAGTCATAGGAGGTACGTTTATACGTGCCTCTACCACTACGTGTGTGTATGTGTGTGTATGTGTGTGTGTGTGTGTGTAGGTGTGTGTGTGTGTGTATGCGTGTGTGTGGGGGGGGGTGAATTTGGCCAACCTGCCACCGTGTGGTGATGTCGGCTGTTTCCATGTGTGTTTATAGCTGTGTTTGCATGAGGAGGTATGAGGGTGTGAAGAATATGGTAGGAGACTTAGACGGAGAGAGAAGGGAGCTGATTTGTTGAGCGGTGCCGAAGTAGATTTGAAGACGTCTTGAAGCTTGAAGTGAGCTGAGTAGATCAGAGCTGAGTTGAGCAGAGTTGCATGGAGTTGTAAAGATGGAGTGGTAGAGCTGGTCGAAGGCCGAAGATGATGTAGTAGAGAAGAGTTGCCAGTCCGGACGGGTGGTGTATGGGGTGTAGTGGTGGGGGGGGGGTCGGGGCATCGCCAGTTGTTTAACATTGCAAGAACACAATCACTTTTGGGGATAATGGTTTTGATATTTCTTTTCTTTTGGAACGTATCTTTTTTTTGGGTCTTTTGTTCATTTTCAACTTTTTCCCCGTTTTTAATTTTGTATAAAAAAATCCCCGATCTTTTTTTCATTTTTTTCACAGCTGTTCCAGTAGGCGTGTGATAGCGAGAAAGTGGAAGATATGCTCGTGTAATGCTGGATGTTCGTCGTTGAGGAGAGTAGTGAGGTTTAGTGGGATGTTGTTTGCGGTACAGCAGTTTGTGATATGTTGTCTTTGGTTGTTGTATTTGGTGCAGTAGATGAGTGTGTGTTTGATTGTAAGTGTTCGGCGACATGTTGTGCATTGTGGTCGTTGGCGTTGTAGGAGGAGGTAAGAGTGTGTAAGTGCTGTGTCCAATGCGTAGTCGTGTTAGTGTACGTTCTTTGAATCTGGTGTGTTGGTTGATGGTGTGCCAGTATTCGTGTTTGGGGTGTATTTCGTGAAGTTGTGTTATTGTTGTGTCCCATGTTTGTTGTATGTGTTTGTTGATTGCCTGGCGTATTGTGGGGTAGTAGTCAGATTGTGAATAGGGGCATTGCGTTGTTTGTTGTAGTGTTGTGGATATGTTTGCTTCTGTGTCTGCGTGTTCGTTACCATGTATGTTTGTGTGGCTTGGGATCCAGAGGAGGAGTGGTCGTTGTTGAGTGTTTAGTTTTTTTTTATGTATGTGCAGTATTTTGTGGATGAGGGGGTGTTTGAATTTGGTGTAGGGTGTTATGCTTTGTAGTGCTGATTTTGCGTCAGTGGCTATGATGTTGTGTTCCATTTTTGTGTTGTAGATGGTGGAATAGGCCGAACAGATTGCATATAATTCTGCTGTGTATGTGGATGCTGTGTTGTGTAGACGGGCACGTAGGATGACTCGGGCGGTGCTGCATTGGGGTACAACACCGCCGCTGCGCCCGTCTGCTGTGTGTGTGATTTTGAACCGTCGGTCGGTGTAGATGATATTGTAATTTGCGTATTGTGCTGTGAATTGTAGAAAGAGTTGTATTTCTGCGTCTGTGTATGCGTGTTTCGGTTTTTCGATGAGGAAGTGTGTCGTGGGAGTTTGGTGTTTCCACCATGCAGTGGGTGTTGGGAGTGGCTTTGATGTGGGGAGTGTGATGTGTAAACTATTTGCGTGTTCGTGTATGCGGCAGCCTATTGTAGTTTTAAGTGGTGTTTTTCATGTGTTGGTGTATGCGTTTCGTGCGAATTTTTAGTGCCTGGGTGCATGGGTGTTGTCTAATGAGTTGTGTTTTGTAGTGGTATCTGAGTAGTGCTTCTGTGCGTCTGTGTTTTAGTTCTGGTATGTGGTTGTGTATGTGAAGAGCGAGATAGGGTGAGGTGGCGTAGGCTCCGGTAGCTATTTTTAGGCAATGGTGTTGAAGTGTGTCTAGAATTTGGAGATTTGATTTAGCTGCGTTTTCGAAGAGTGGAGATCCGTATTCCATGATTGGCCGAATGATTGCTTTGTATAAGGTCAGTAGTGAATTTCGATCGGATCCCCAGTGTGTGCCGGAAAGTGCTTGTAGTATGTTTGCTCTTTTTGATGCGCGTTTTTAATGTTTAGAATGTGGGGCCGAAAGGTGAGTCGTGGGTCTAATGAGATGCCTAGGAATTTTGCTGTGGTACCAAATGGTATGGGTGTGTGATCTATTTTCAGTGGTTGTAGATTTGTATGTCGATTGTAACCGAAAACTATGCATTTTGATTTGTGTGGTGCGATGTGTAAATTTAGTAGGGCGAGTTTGTTGTATAGTTCTGTTAATGCGTTTTGTAGTATTGCTAGTGCGTGAGTTGGTGTTTCGTGTCATGTCCATAGTACGATGTCGTCTGTGTAAAGTGCAATTTTGGTCGAGAAGTTGTCGGTGATGATTTAATTTAGACCTAGAATAAAGAGAAGGGTACTGAGAACTGAACCTTGCATTAAGCCGGTTGTGGGGAATTTAATGTCTGAAGTGTGGGGCCCAATTTTTACTTGAAATGATCGTTTAGTAAGTAGAAGTGGAGGTAGTGTTCCCTGTATGTCTATATTGTATAAGTGTTGTAGTAGTGCTGTTATGTTGATGGTGTCATACGCTTGCTATAAGTTCAGGAAGACGGCGACAGTGGAGCGTTTTCTTGCCGCCGCTTTCTGGATGTGTGTGATGAGGTACGTGAGATTGTCGAGACATGATCGGTTAGGAAGAAAGCCTGATTGTATAGGGGAGATTAGTTTTTGTGTTTCAATGATGTAGAGAAGGCGTTTTTTTTACAAGACGTTCGAGGAGTTTGTGAACACAGCTGGTTAGCGCGACAGGGCGGTAGGAGTCGCATAGAGTTGAGTCAGTGTTTGGTGTTGGGATAGTTATGAGCAGAGCGTGTAACCAAGATTGTGGGTATGTATGTGTTGTCCAGGCGGTGTTGTAGGTGTCGAGTAGTGCGTGTAATGCTTGTGTTGGGAGGTGTTTGAAGAGTGAGTAGAGTATATTGTCTGGGCCTACGCTTGTGTTTCCTGTCTGTGCGATTGTTAGTTGTAATTCTGTGAGTGTAAACCTAGTGTTGTAAAGATGTGGGCGTGTGTGTCTGATTGGAGGTGGGGGGTTTCGTGGGAGTGTGGATGACCTTAGGTGGTAGTTGTGTGCGAAGATGTTTGCTATTGTTTGTGGGTCTGTGATGGTGTTGTTGTTCTGTCTGAGTGTGATGGCTTTGATTGGGGGTCTTTGTCGGTGCTGAAATGTTTTCAAGAGTGTCCAATTTTCGCCGAGAGGGGTGAATCTATTAAATTGATTGCAAAATGTATTCCAGGAAGTCTTTTTGACATTTTTGATGGTTCTTTTGCAGAGTGCTCTAAGTTGCTTGTATACTTTGAGTGTTCCCGGTGTGCGGTGTCTTTCGTATCTGTGTCGTGCGTGGTTCCTCGCGCGGATCGCCCGGTGGCACTCGTCGTTCCACCAGGGAGCCGCGCGAGGTTTGTGTTGGTGACGTGGTTTTGTTTGTGGTACGTGTTGATGTGCTGTAGTGAGAAGGATGTCTGCGAATTGTTCTGGTGAAAGGTGTGGGTTGTGAGCTGTTTGTGCGGCTAGGGATTCTGAGAAGGATGTCCAGGATGCTTTTTTTGAAGTTCCACCGGCCCGTCGGTGGATTGGGTGGGCCAGTGGTCGGGATTTGGTTAAAGGTAATTGTTATAGGTGCGTGGTCGCTAAAGTGAGGGTCAGAATCGGATGTCCAGGACAGGATGAGAGCTTGGCGCAAGGATGCAAGGGTTACATCTGGGGTCGTAGGGAGATGGGAGTTAATTTGGACGAGGTAGGTTGGCGATCCGGTGTTGAGTACCGTAAGGTTGTGTTGGGTGGCTAGTGTGATGAGTGTGAGTGCTCTGTGGTCAGATTGTGTTGTGCGAGTGTCCCATAGTGGATGGTGTGAATTGAAGTCTCCCGTTATTATGACTGGAGTGTTAATTTGATCAAGTGCTTTATTTAATTCCGAGAGGGTTTCTGTGTTTCGTGAGGGGGGGATCGTATAGGTTGACGAGTGTGTAAGCTGTGTTGTGGAAGTGTATTTCGGTGAGTAACATATTTGCTGTGGTGTTGAAGTGTATCAGGCGGTGAAGTGTTGTGTTCCTAATGTATGTGCAGACGCCGCCTGATCTGTGTGTGTTGTGTGTGTCTTGTCTGCATAGTGTGTAGTGAGGGATGTTAAATTGATAGGGGTCGTTGGGCTTGAAGTGGGATTCTTGAAAGCATAATGCTGGGTGATTTGTTTGTGGTGCGTAGTGTTTTAATTCTGGCCAGTGTCTAATGAGTCCGTGTGTGTTCCATTGTAGCATTGTGTTCATTGTTTGTGTGTGTTGGCGCGCGTGAGTGGTCTCTTAGGTGATTGTTTTTGGTGGTGCTTTTCGACGGCCTTTGTGATTGGGAAGGGGGTGGTGTCGGGTTTGGGGGGGGGTGCAATGTCTCAGTCGGTTGTGGTATGGTATATGTCCGTGTGCTCCTCCGATTCTGAGTCCTGGTCAGTGTGTGAGTGTGGTGCAGGTACTGCGTCTGATGTAGGTGAGGTTTGTGGGGATGCTGAGGATACTGGTTGGTAGGGTGGTGGCGGTGGTGGGTGGCACGGTGGGGTGGGTGCCGGTTGGCGGGCTGGCAGTGGTGGTGGTGGTTGTGCTTGCCTGTGGATTGTGGGGTGTCCTGGTGGGGCGCCACGGCTGTCTTTGCTATGGCCATAGCGAACGCACATGCGCGTCGCCAACACCACGATGCAGGGAGTGTGCCGGTCACCACACTGCATCCGACTGCACATCCTCCGAAAGAAGGTGTGCAGCTTGTGATGGGTCGCACTCCGCCATCGACTCCGACTGCCCCAAGTGGGCATACGAGAGGGAGTCGTGTCGGTATGCGGCAGCTCACAGCATGCCATGCCCCAAGTGGGCATACGAGAGGGAGTCGTGTCGGTATGCGGCAGCTCACAGCATGCCATGCACAACAGCATGACAATACTTACGCAACACCACCCCCACCACTGACATTTCCATCTCCACAATATCACCCTCCCACACGGCACCTACCACCGGGAGCAGCTACGCAGCGGCACTCTCCTCAACACATGGACCCACACTCAGTCCAGCACCAGCCCCCACCCGCCCTGCCATCCCACCAGCAGCCGGCTCCCGGAGTCCGACACACCTCCCTCCTCAACGCCCCACCGATCCTCGCTTCCACCGCCCCTCCAACCCTAGACGCCATCGTTCCACCGATCTCCGGCTCCACCGCCCCACCGCGCCTCGACTCCACCGCCACTACTCCTTCCGCCGCCACTCCACCGCGGGCCCGGCCTCCTCCAACATCTACTCCACCGCAGACTTGGCCTTCTCCCACATCCCCCCAGCCGCGGACCCGGCCTCCTCCTCCTCCACCTAACCTCAGACTCCGCCTCCACCTAACCTCAGACTCCCCCTCCACCTAACCTCAGACTCCACCTACACCAGCCACCACCCCGCCTCGGGCACGGCCTGCCACATTCACCCCGCCTCATCCCACCCCACCACCCCTCAGACACAGACCCGGCCTCCATCCCATCCCCACCGGTAACCCACCCCAAATATCCCATGGGACATGGCCGTGTACACCCGGGCCCTCGGCCCTCGGTCCCTGCCCCACCCATCCGGCTGGCCAAAACAAAGGCCTAGCCCCAAGGCCACCACCGCCTCCACACAAACCTCCCACAAATCCACGGTCACCCAAGCCTCCACCCAGACTTCCCACAAACCCACGGCTACCATCTCCTGCCAGACCGACCTCCACACCACCTTCTACGCAACCACCCAAACCCATCCCAAAACCTGGTCCCAGGCAACCAACCAGGTCGAACCCACCACAACTGCCAAGCCCTTCGAGCCCGAACCCACAATCCCAAACCAACGAATCCCGTCCAAACCTACCACGCCACAAAACTAGCAGGAGCACTGTAGACACCACACCACCAACACTTACTTCAACACGCAATGCATGCCCGCGATGCACTCGTAGGAAGCACGTAAATAGCCATCTCCGAATGGCGTCGGACGTACATGAGCCGATTTGCTTTCCAATTATAAATAAATTGCTACGTGGCGGTGCCATCAGACGTAGATGGGCCGACATGCTTTAGGAAGAAGAAAAAACGTAAAACTACCACCCAGAAGAGCCAATCGGACGGAGATGAGCCGATTTACATTGCAACCCATAACGTAAAACGGTTGCCCAGGGGTACAGCGGACGTTGATGAGCATAAATTCCAAACATTGTGCTAACCCCACTGACAACCATGCATAGCATGCTTAGACTAATCCTCTTCTAAAAACTAACACGCGACGGCCGGCGTGATAGGCGGTGTGGACAATTACCTCCTTGTTCGCATGGTAAAGACCCATGGCTGCTCTTCGACAAGAGTAGGCTAATCCCCACACTCTGCCAAAATCATTTTTATCTTCACCCTCAAAATCCCCCCCCCCCCCCACAACACCTACAAATTATTTTGCGGAGGAGTAAAGTAAAACTAAAACCACATAGACATCCGGGAGATGTCCCCCCACCCAACCCCCGCCTTCAGCACCTAAGACATCGCAAACACCATAACTTAAAACACCCTTAACGTGAATGTACACTTGCCTTAGGTTTGCTTGCAAAACACTCGCTTTAAAGGCGGCGCACATGACTTCTATGGTCCGGCATGCCTCTAAAAATAACTCCCCCCCAGCTAGTGAAATACAAATTAACTGCGCTACGATACTGAGCTTGTGCAAACATCAACCGAAGCGGTGTGACTGGTGGGAGGTATTCGTGGCGCCTACTTCAGCCGATGTGGTGGGACTGGTGGCAGGTATTCGTGGCGCCTACTTCAGCCGATGTGGTGTGACTGGTGGGAGGTATTCGTGGCGCCTACTTCAGCCGATGTGGTGTCACTGGTGGGAGGTATTCGTGGCGCCTACTTCAGCCGATGTGGTGTGACTGGTGGGTGGTATTCGTGGCGCCTACTTCAACCGATGTGGTGTGACTGGTGGGAGGTATTCGTGGCGCCTACTTCAGCCGATGTGGTGTCACTGGTGGGAGGTATTCGTGGCGCCTACTTCAGCCGATGTGGTGTGACTGGTGGGTGGTATTCGTGGCGCCTACTTCAGCCGATGTGGTGGGACTGGTGGGAGGTATTCGTGGCGCCTACTTCAGCCGGTGTGGTGTGACTGGTGGCAGGTATTCGTGGCGCCTACTTCGGCCGATGTGGTGTGAGGCGCGTCGATGTTGGTGGCGGCGGCGGAAGTGGCGCAGCGGCGGCGTGGCGTGAGTCGGCGACGAGGCCGACTGCGGTGACGTGTGGCCTGTCTCCGAGGGGGCTTCGATCAGGCGGGCCGATTTCCACCGGGAGGGCGCGGACACGGCTCATCTGCAGGCCGCAGTGGCGGTGGCCGGCGCGGCTCCGGCTCCGGCTCCGGCTCCGGCTCCGGCTCCGGCTCCGGCTCCGGCTCCGGCTGGTACCGGCCGCCGCCAGTGCCTGGCGAGAGGAGCCCGCCCGCCGGCACATGGCGCCTGGGTAGCAGTCTCACCAGCAGAGAACGTGTGTCGATGTCTCAAGTGTTGCTATTTGCTATCTTAGCCGTACATCTTAGGAAATGTGATTGCAAAGGTGGACGTGGCTCATGGACTGATCGAACGTTGCTCATGCATGAACAACTGAACGGAAGATTGAATAAAATCTTCCGACATGCATGGCCGTTGTATGTCATCGTATGCTTTCCATATAAATACGTAAATAATTGTGGATATATTAAAAGCTAAGGTTATCTTTATTTTACAATACGTAAATAATAATGAAGCAAACATCAACGAGCAAAAGGAAACCAAAGCCAATCGTGAATTGCAATAATTTATTGAAGCTACATCCTGGTGCACCGTTCGGTAACACCCGACATAAGTTGCTTTTTCGTGGGGGGAGTAATGTTTGGCTGGCACGATATACTCCGCAAGTACAAAATCGTTCGAGATTAAAAAAAAAGGACTTTCACACCTTACGTTAATTTTGGAAAACGAGCATTGGCATGGCATAAACAACGAGCATATCAAATTATACCTGAAAGCAAGTACCACCGCAAAACCAACATACATAATTTCGGATGGGTTCGCGGACCTATGTTTAGTGCTCAGCATGGATGTCGCTTTGTGAAGTTGGTTGATGAAGGGGTAAAGGACCTTTTTGTTGGCCAATGCTGTCCCGAAAGCAATTTTTATCTAGTACATGCTCATAAACCCAATGCTTAAGCTTAAGCCTGATGGGGGAAAAATCAATGATTGAAGGGCGCGAATCTATGATTGAGCGGAGCAAATCAATAATTAAGGGGGCCAATCAAAGATTGAGGTGTCTAGTGGCCCCTTAGCATAACCAAAGTGATACTGTTTGTATCCATTGCCTTGTAGCTTCTATTTGAAATAGCCAAGTATCAACTTCGTATTTTTATCTTTGGGAATGTTGTCGTGCAAGAAATGTACAAAGCTCCTTCAGCAGTACCTACTTCATTGGTTTTACTTGTATCATAAGTACTTTTGAAGGGGCACTTGACACTCCATGTGGGTTTTGCTCCCCCCCCCTACAATAATTTCACATTTTAGCATAGGACGCAATGTAGTATGCCCCCACCTCCCACCCTCACCCAAATCAATTTTGGCCCGCTCTTTGTCCTTATGCAGGGCGCAGCCAGGATTTTCTTACGGGGCATGACCCCCCCCCACACACACCAAAAAATGTCATGGAACGGAGAACGCTTTCGGCGCGTAAAACGCTTCGAAAACTTCTGGTGCTGCGTGGGGAAAATCTCAATATATCTTGTTTTTGATCACATCACCGTGTATATTTAGGTGCTAATGGGGAGGGGGTTTGCCCACCCTTGGCTGCGCATCTGCCCCCATGTATTGTGTCACCCCCGTCCCCAATAGTTTTCAGAATTAGACGCCCCTGCCTACTTTTATGTCGTGACTGTGTAATTCGTCATTTGACCGATGCATAGCTATATAATTTGACAATGCACTGCTGTTTGCTTCAAACTTAAGGTCTTATTAGTCGCTTTCAACAAGCTATTAGGCGCAAATTATTAGAGCACGCTTCATGCGTCGCGCTCAAGGCAACTTTCGCTAATTCCAGATTGGTAGTACCAGGGCAAAGTAAACCAGATATTCCGATGCTTGACAACATCCACCCGGACATCAATACAAACATGCACACCAACTCTAAGGACATCAATGCAAACGTGTACAGTAACTCTAAGGACATCAATATGAACGTGTACACCAATTCTAAGGAGAGCAATATGAACATGTACATGTGAGTACATGTACACTCTAAGGACATCAATATGTACGTGCGTACCAACTATATGGAGAGCAATATAAACGGGTACACCAACTCCAAGGACATCAGTGCCGCTGCCGGGATGGCTTCGATGGCGCTCATCCAGGGCTAAATATCAGGGCCTCCTTTAACATGTTGGTTGGGGGCGGGGGCGGAGTCTGGTTGATTCGGATGGTCGTTTCGTTTTGTTGAATTAGGCGCTTCGGCCTACTCAGGCTATTTCGCGCCGTTTATATCAAATTAATAATGTATTAAATCGCAAAAGTCAGTCTATAGTTCCTGGAACAATTTGGTTTCTCGTATAAAATTGAAAAGTAGCTTCATAAGAAATGGGTGATCGTCCCCCAACAATGAGGGCAAAGAGAATGGAATGTTGTGTGTGTGGCAGTAATCGATAAGTTGTTTTCTAGGGCCATGGTATTGCGGGCAGTGTAGTAATATATGTGGGACTGTAATGTGAGTGTTACATGATGGGTATGAAGGCCGAGGTGAAGCAGAATAAATAAATATATGTGTGAGGTAAGTGTGTCCTATGCGGATGCGCGATAGGACTTTTTCTTCGTGGCGGTTGATTAGAAATGATGGCGTCCGAATATCGATGACTGGTTTAATGCTTCGTAATTGCGTATGGTTTGTACTTTGTGTCCAGGTTTGGTTCCAAAAATGCCGAATGTTCTGTCGTATTGTTCATTTAATGGCGTCAAAATGTGGTTGAATTTCTGTGATGTGTGGTAATTGTAATGATTGTTTTGCGAGATGATCTGCTTCCTCGTTTCCTGGGATGCTGCAGTGACTGGGCACCCACAGGAAACGGACCTTCACGCCCATCAGATGAAGTGTTTATAGTGGTTCATAAATAGAAATATGGCAATGATGTGAAAAAGAAAGTGACGAAAGAGATTGTAAAACATATTTGGAGTCGGAACAAATGATGACGCTGCGCATGGGGTGACAGAGAAAACGGTTGCGAATATAACGGAGGGCAATGAGGATGGCATGTAATTCAGTGATGAAAATTGATGTTCCGTTTGGTAATCGATGTTGTTTTTTGTATGTTCCAGAAACTACGGCATTTCCTGTACGGTTAGCATCTTTCGAACCGTCTGTAAAAACAAAAGGAACATGGTAATAACGAGACCGAAATTGTTGGAATTTTTGTTTGGTATATTCCGGACAAAGCTGTGATTTTGGAGTCGTGGTGAGATAGAAAGTGTGTCGTTCGGCTATCTGCCACGGTGGTGTAGTTGGTGGAGAAAGAGAAGTAATGGGTGGAATAGTGAAGTGAAGTTGTTCGGAAAATGTTTTTACCCGAGAAGCTATAGTGGTTCCGGTTCGCTTTTCGGCTGGACCTAAATAATGATGATGTAGATTTGGGAGAATTTGCAATGATGTGTGTGTCGGGTGGTTTGAATGAAACTGAATTTTGGAGGCGTCTCTAAGTGTTTGTTGCATTCGGCGAAGAGCTAAAGGAGGAATTCCCGATTCGGCTGCTAAAGGGTGAAGTGGTCATTGCACCAAGTGCGATGCGGATAAATTTATTTTGAATTGTCTAAAATGTGTAAGGAGGATGGGCTGGCACCAGCATAGACTACTGAGCCGTATTCAATGATGGGGAGTACTAAGGATTTATATAATTGCAAAAGAGTGTGACGATCGGCTCCTAAGGGGTGGAAGTAATGCAGCGAAATAAATTTAGTCGGCGAAAACATTTGTTCTGGATGTGTTTCATGGGTTGATGCATGGAAAGCCTACGATCAAAGATAACACCAAGAAATTTAAATGAATGTACAAAAGGTATGTCATTTTGTCCAAGGTGAAGCTGTGTATCTGGGTTTGGGCAGGGAGTGCATTTGCTAAAAATCATGGTTGCAGATTTGGGGGCCGGAAAATTGAAACCGTACTTGATGGACTTGATGGATGGATGTATTTTGTCAAGGGCGTTTTGAAGCCGAATCAAACAATTTTCGTAATTTTTGTCCGAGCACCAAGTTGCACTATCGTCCGCGAAAAGATAAAATGATACATTTGCAGGCATGTCAGCGAAAAGGTCATTAATGATGATGTTAAATAAAACTGGTGATATACAGCTCCCCTGTGGCAGTCCGTTGTTCATAACATGCTGAGTGGCAGTTGATGATCGACATCTGAGGTGGAAAGAGCGACTACCAGATAGAAAACCTATTAAATAATGAGCTAAGTGTCCTTTGAAACCGAGTTGGTGAATTTTGAAAAGCAATGCGGGTTTGTAGACCATATCATAAGCTTTGCTAATGTCCAAAAATACTGCCATAGTGTGTTCGTGCTTTTTGTAACCAAGTCCGATGTCTGTCTCTAATCTAATGAGATGGTCGACTGGGCTGCGTCCGTGACGAAAACCACATTGGAATGGAGATAAACGAGAATTTGTGTCCAGGTACCAGGTCAGTCTTTTACTAATCATTATTTCAAGAAGCTTCCCCAAGCAACTGGTAAGAGCAATTGGCCGAAAATAATTGGGGTTACTGTGATCTTTGCCGGGTTTTGGAATGGGAATGATGATAGCTTTTTTCCATGTTTCAGGAAAGATGTGATTTGCCCATAATGAATTAAATGTGTCTAAGATGCATTGTTTGGTGTGGTCAGATAAATGTCGAAAAAAAAGTAATAATGTAATTTGTCAGGCCCTACTGAAGTGTTACCGGCGGAGGAAATGGCATTCTGCAGTTCGAAAAGTTGAAAAGAAGCATTGTAGTCCTCGGTATTGTCGGATTGGAAGAGTTCGAGGTTGGTGTGAAAAGTGTGTTGCGCATTTGGTAGGAAATTAGGTCGGTAATTCACATCGGAGCTATTATGGGCTATGGTATCAGCTATGGTATTTACTATGGTTTGTGGGTCTGTAATGGTGAGATTGTGTATTTTGAGGGCCGGTAGAGATTTAAATGGGGAGTGTCCGGAGAAACGTCGGATTAATTGCCATATTTTACTCAAAGGTGTTTGAAAAGTCAGCTGGCGTAAATATATGGCTCATGAACGGCGCCTGGCATCGCGAATAATGCGGCCGGTCCTCGCACGTTCGCGGTTACGGATGTATAAATTGTATTGATCGGGATGTCGTAAATAATTTATAAATGCTCTTTTTCTTATCGCAATGGCATTTTTAATTTCTTGACACCACCAAGGTACTGGTTTCCTTTTTGTGAATGGTTTTGTAAGTGGAATGGTCGTGGAAGCTGCCTCGAAGTTATTTGTAATTGAGTTGATGTTTTCGACGGGAGAAATGTTGGGGTTGTATTGCAAATAAGAAAGTTCCTGAAATGTTGTCCAATCGGCTTTTGAAATTTTCCAGCGGGGAATAAAACTGGGTGTGGTGTCATTCGCCGTTGAAAAAGTGGGTGTTAATTTGATAGGGTAGTGGTCGCTGTCGTGGATGTCGGTTTCTATGGTCCAATCAAAGTCGTTTGCCAGGGTGGGGGAACAAATATATAAATCAATGGCTGTTGCTGTATTATGTCCAAGGTGAAAAAAGGTTGGTTCTCCGGTGTTAATTATTACTAAATTATGCCGGTCTAAAATTTGTTCAATGATGTGGCCGCGAGTGTCTCCTTGTGTACGTGCTTGATCCCAGGCTGGACTGTGTGCATTAAAGTATCCGAGTAATATGAAAGGGTTCTTGAAATGTGCTATAAGGTTTTCTAAATGTATCAAAATATTTGTATTGTCGGTTTGTGGTGGAATATAGATGGAACACACATCTATATTTCTACCATGTAAACGCAATGTACAAGCTACGGCTTGTAAGTGTATATTAAGTGTAATTTGTGTATGTGTGAAATCATTGTTTATGTAAAGTGCTGTACCGCCACTTCGATGTGATCCACGGACCTCGTCGTGACGATACAGTGAATAATTGGAAGGTTAAAGTTGTATGTATCATTAGGTACAAACCATGTTTCTTGGAGTGCTATGAGGATAGGTGTGAGAATACTGAAAAAGGCTTTCATTTCGGCCCATTTGGATAATAAACTATGACAATTACATTGTAAAAGTGTAGACATTGGGAGAAAATATGAATGTTTGTCAGCACCTTTTGGTGCATGCCGGAGCGCGCCGGGCTCGGTCGGCGGGCCACCGAAGTGGCTTGCATTTCCCCGGCAGGCGAATGGCTGCGGGGTCTGGCATTCCTTGAATAATTTGTTGGCGTTTGCTTGGTCGGAATGGTCTGTGTGTTTTGAGCCAGGGTGGTTTGTGTAGGTGTAGTGAGTGGTGCAAGTTTTTTTAGTGGAGCTAAACTGGGAATCATGTCAGTTTGGATCGAGGTAGAAGTAGTGTTGACGCGACGTGTGGGGGGAGCAACGGTGGCCGCCTGGGCATAAGTTTTTGTTGACGGGGAGGTGGCTTCGACAGACCGTCGGGCCTGGGGGTATGACACCCCGGTCGTGGCCTTGACAGCGCAGACCTCCTTCTCCTTACGCCAAACCGGGCAGAGGGGTGATGTGGTCAGGTGATCGGATGTGTTGCAGTTGAGGCAGTGGGCAGGTTTGGAGCAGGTGGATTCGGGATGAGGTGGTTCGCCGCACTTTGGGCAGCGGGCTGTTTGGCGACAAGTCTTACTGCTATGCCCAAAGCGCTGGCAATTGAAACAGCGGAGAGGATTGGGAATAAAGACACGGACTTGGAATCGGATGTAGCCGGCGAGGAGGGTCTTGGGAAGAGTGGTAGAATTGAAGGTAAGGACAAGGAGGCTCGTATCACGTTTCTGGCCGTCTTCAAAGGAAGTTATGCGTCGGACGTGGGTCACCCCCTCCGGCCTGAGCTCCGCCTGAATATCTTCCTCAGACATGAAGCGGAGCTCCGGCGCGAAGACGGTGCACTTGGTGGTGTTGCGGTTGGAATGGAGAGTGATGGTGACGGATTTTCCACAAAATGTGGTGATGCGGAGGAGGGCTTTGGTTTGGGCTCGGGTTTGGGTTTCAATGACCAAGGTTCCGTTCGCAGGGGCTTCAATGTCGGGATTGGCTAGGGAGCAGATAGCAAGGAGTTGTTTAGTCGGCCAGAAAACGTTGATACGGCGAAAGGAAACAGACTCCTCGACAGGCTTGACTACGACGTACGAGTCAGCACTATCGATATAGGGTTCAATGGGCTGGATGGGTTCAGCTTGGGAGGGCGTGGTCTGGTTAGAGCGTGGGTCAGCGGCGTGGAGAGTAATGGTCTGGTCTCGATTGCGAGGCGAGGTCGTGGTCTTGGGACGAGCAGGGTTCGGCGAGGCGCAAAGGGCTTCCATGGCGTCATCAAGGGGAATAGTTCGGCGCGGGTCATCAACATTTGCATCAATCGAGGGAGCATCCGGGGCCAGGACTGTGTTCGTGCGATGGTCGTCGGGTGTGGTCAGGGGAGGAAATTCCGAGTCTGAGTCCGCTGGCGAGCATGGGTCGGTGTCCTTTTTGCGTTTTTTCCCCATCGTGGGGAAAAAAGCCCTACCTAGCGTAACTTAAAGAAATAAGAAGGACACAGAAACACAGGGAACGGAAATACGACGACGAAGAAAATTGCGTGGGGTGACGGGTGTCACCGCACTAGAAAACGAAATGAGAAAATAGCGACGGGTGTTGCCCCACGAAAATGAAAAATAAAAAACTGCAATAACAAGCAGTCAGACGCGCCAAATATATGGCACAGCGGAGTGGTCAGCGGGCTCTGGTAAGGTGCAAGGCAATAGTACTGAGCACTCCATGTTGGTGGTCCTGCAGCCACGAATTATACTGCCCCGTACAGTCGTGGATATGCGCCAGTTATCGGACAACTCCCTGTAAGCGTGTGATCACTGACAACTTTCGCGCAAGCTGAAAGTAGCACCCGGGGAGAAGCCGGACAGCAGCAGAGATCTGGCGGGCCATCTGTTGCCGGCGGGGCGGATCACCCGACACACAACTGATCGCAGCGGTCAGTCCGCGTGTCGAACGTGCCCTGGGGCGCCGTCAATCGGCCGACTCGACCATCGGCTCCAGCCCGCTGCCCGCCGGGTCGCTCCGTGCCTCACAGTGACGGTGCACAGCTGCAGGTCTGCGTCCATCTGGACGGCAGGGTCGGGTCCGGGCGGCAGGGTCGGGTCCGGGCGGCAGGGTCGGGCCTGGGCGGCAGGGTCGGGTCCGGGTGCAGGGTCGGACCCGGGTGGCAGGGTCTGACCCGGGTGCAGGGTCGGACCCGGGCGGCAGGGTCGGGCCCGGGCGGCAGGGTCGGGCCCGGGTGGCAGGGTCGGGCACGGGCGGCAGGGTCGGGTCCGGGCGGCAGGGTCTGACCCGGGTGGCAGGGTCGGGTCCGGACGGCAGGGTCGGGTCCGGGTGGCAGGGTCTGACCCGGGCGGCAGGGTCGGACCCGGGTGGCAGGGTCGGGTCCGGGCGGCAGGGTCGGGTCCGGGCGGCAGGGTCGGGCCCGGGCGGCAAGGTCGGGCCTGGGCGGCAGGGTCGGGTCCGGGTGGCAGGGTCGGGCCAGGGTGGCAGGGTCGGGTCCGAACGGCAGGGTCGGGCACGGGTGGCAGGGTCGGGCCCGGGCAGCAGGGTCGGGCCCGGACGGCAGGGTCGGGTCCGGGCGGCAGGGTCGGGCCCGGACGACGGTCTGCTTTGATGCCGCCATGTTGTCTTCGGCTGGACCAAGTTCTATGTGTACATGTAGACACACACACACGCGCACACACACACACACACACACACACACACACACACACACACACACACACACACACACACACACACACATAAACACACATATATATATATATATATATATATATATATATATATATATATATATTGGAATCATTGATGTGTTTGTAAAGATTCTCCTTTACTTTGTGTGCTGCAGTTTTACACCCAGCATCCCAGCACCCAGCATCAGCATCCCTACCAGTTCACGTCCCGGAGCACGCCAGTGCCTGCCTGGACAGTCCGGCCGCCGCGCTGCCTCTGAGGGCCGGTCCACGGCCGGCTGGCGACGCCGGTATTACTGTGTGTCGACTCTGTCCGACACTGGCCCGGGCGACAGCGGCGCCGGGCGCGCTGACGAGGTGCTCATGGCGCCACTCTCGCACAGCTGGCCGCGCCGCGAATCGGCCGACTGGCGCCAATTTGCGTTTTGATTTGGCGCGGCATATGCGCGCCTGATGGCGTTAACCGGCGGCGCGGTATTGCGGCCGGCCGGCCACCCCGGCGGCCGGCGCCAGCGGTCCGGCCCGTGCCCTCTAGACGACGTCACAGGGTCGGCACAGACGTCTGACAGTCACAGTGTCGGCACAGACGTCTGACAGTCACAGAGTCGGCACAGACGTCTGACAGTCACAGTGTCGGCACAGACGTCTGACAGTCACAGAGTCGGCACAGACGTCTGACAGTCACAGAGTCGGCACAGACGTCTGACAGTCACAGTGTCGGCACAGACGTCTGACAGTCACAGAGTCGGCACAGACGTCTGACAGTCACAGTGTCGGCACAGACGTCTGACAGTCACAGAGTCGGTACAGACGTCTGGACAGGGTCGGCACAGACGTCTGACAGTCACAGGGTCGGCACAGACGTCTGACAGTCACAGAGTCAGCACAGACGTCTGACAGTCACAGAGTCGGCACAGACGTCTGACAGTCACAGAGTCGGCACAGACGTCTGACAGTCACAGGGTCGGCACAGACGTCTGACAGTCACAGAGTCGGCACAGACGTCTGACAGTCACAGAGTCAGCACAGACGTCTGACAGTCACAGAGTCGGCACAGACGTCTGACAGTCACAGGGTCGGCACAGACGTCTGACAGTCACAGAGTCGGCACAGACGTCTGACAGTCACAGGGTCGGCACAGATGTCTGACAGTCACAGAGTCGGCACAGACGTCTGACAGTCACAGAGTCGGCACAGACGTCTGACAGTCACAGAGTCGGCACAGACGTCTGGACACTCCCAGGGTCGACACAGGCGTCTGGACAGGGTCGGCACAGACGTCTGGACAGAGTTGACACAGACGTCTGGACAGAGTTGACACAGACGTCTGGACAGAGTCGGCACAGACGTCTGGACAGAGTTGACACATACGTCCGGACAGAGTTGACACAGACGTCTGACAGTCCCAGAGTTGACACAGACGTCTGAAGACAGTCACAGAGTTGACACAGTCGTCTGAGGACAGTCACATAGTCGGCACACATGGCTGGACATTCCGAGAGCCGACACAGACGTCTGGATAGTCACAGAGTCGGCATGGAAGTAAAAATAGAGTCGCGAAGTCAGCATGGACCTGTTGACACTATCACAGAAATCATGTGTCAAAAAGGCAAGGACATTTGGACCAAGTACAAGGGCACACAGAGTGTAGGCCTTCTGACAGAGGCATGTGGACCATTCCATTCCAACTCAACCGGTGGAGGGTGCAATTATGCCGTCCCAAGGAAGAGAAGCGTAAGTTCCTTGTGTATTCATCGGAACCTACGCCTCTATGTCCACGGGCAATTGTACATAAAGGTGCAATTTAACTAAGAAATGCTGCGATTATCGCTTATATAGATTAGAACCAGTCAGAAATACAAAAACGAAAATTGCACGGTTCCAAACCGGGACATGCGTTTTTCTTCTTTGGGACGGCAGAATTAACACCCATCCCCTCAGAGTTTTCTTATACTTTGTGGAGGGAGTAATCTTAGCCCTCGCACACGATTATGAGACTTCCATGCCTCTCTGACTATCGATTTGAAGTGTATTGTGACGTAAAAACATGACGTCATACCACGAACTGACCCACGTTGGAGAGACGGCTCACCACCTTAAGTTTAGCTGTTTAGCATTCCGCAGAGGGTCGGCATAGCTGGATTGGTCTGAATTCAGTTTTGCGCTATCAAAAATTGTGCATTTAAACCTGCTTGGTCCACCTTAATTTTATGAATTCATGCCATGCGCTCTCATACATTTTCTCTTTCACGTTTATTTTCCAATTGTGGAAGATGAACAAGATGGAGTGTTGATCATCTTCATCTTGTGCGATGCACCACCCGATGTGACGTAGACCACTACACTCGTTGAGTGTCTTGGCCTGGACGAGTAGTAACTCCTGCTCACCATTCACCCATCTGGCAGCCGAGAAGCGTTGGGTGAATGTGGCTGCTGTTCAGTCAATGTCTTCGTGTTGCAGTGTAGATGCACTCGATTCCTGGGGAAAAGATGTACAAACTAATTTTAAATCAGAACCACAAGTATGCTTCTGAAATACACCGTAAAAAAGTATAGAACCTCTTGCGTGCTAATCGGTGCAGCAAAAACCAGCACCCATCAGGTGCTTTTTAAACACCCTAGATGGTGCTACCAGCACCGCCCCTGTAAAATTTAGATTCTTATCGCAGTGCCCATGGCGCTACCTGTAGTACCATGCAGCTAGTACCTTGATGCTAGCATGGTGCTAATATCCTAGTACCCGTATCATGCTAACCACATATTTCAGCCCCCGTAGGGTACTAGGGTAAGACTAGCACCAAATTAGTATCATGGGTGCTAAATAAACACCAGCAATGGCTCTGATGGTAGTACTTCCAAGGTACTGAGTTGCTTAGGTACTCTTTCTAGTACCTTGACGCTAATCCAAGCATCTCAGGAAAACGACAATAGTACTTATCGTAGAACCCTTGACAAATGCACATATACTAGTTGTAGAATCTATTGGATAATTCTAAACGACCTATCGTCTCGAAGAACCATATGGATTTTACAATTAGCATTCATGCATCTTCCATAGTGCTACGATTAGTACCACTTTCATACACAAACACAGCAAAACAAGCAAGCAAAGCACAAGTGCTGATGTTTAATGGCCGTCGCGTGTTTAGCGAGACGTTGCAAGCAAATATTTATATAAAAATGACACCCTGAAACTCTAGAGAAGCCACTAGGAAACTCATTGCCCCGATTACAATGTGACAATTTGTGACAACCCTTCATGTGGTCACATTTCCCCGGCTTGATTCACAGTCCAGCAGACGCCTGGCCGCATGAAACTCCTTCAACACGACCACATACAGCACAGGCAGTCATGTGAACAACTCTGTATTATAAGGTTCACATAGCCCTAATGCACTTCACAGAAAATCACAAGTTATCACAGAGAGTATTCATCACTCCTGCAACTCCAAAACAAAACACTTCTTCAGAACACCTTAGATCAGCACCACCCCCCCCAGCCCCACCTCCGACGATGCACCCCATGATCAATAAAACATACCACTTGTGTTTAAATCACAGATGCTGAACGTTGAATCTTAGCCTCCAAGGACGGTTCACCGCCATAAACAACTAAATTATGCCTCGGACAAGTTCTGCTGGCTGTCCTTCACGTCTCATAGCTGCTGAATGAACCTAAGACATTTCATGGAAGGGCGTACTCCATAGTCAATGTCCAGACCATGTCGTTGAACGAAAAACAACGGTGAAGAAACCTTCCTCGGAAAGGCGAAGTGAAACACTGAGAAAGTGAGTGTGAGCGCAACAAGCGCTTCCAGCTCATTAGCGGCTGTCATCAGTGGTATACCACCCATTTGTATTACCAAGTTGTTTATGTTTGGCACCACACTATCCTCTGGAGCAGCGAAGACATCCTGAATCGCACACCCACCAGGCGGATTACTTGATGAAGCGATTTATCTGAAGATGCACAAAGACTGCGTAAGATAAATATGAGTGCAAAAGAACTTGATCGAGCGTAAACTTTAATGTTTTAATGAAATGGGTTGATTTTATTCCCTTTTCAGGGGATGGGTTAAAAACTTGTCCACCCTACTTTAAATACATTCAATGAGGACCCCCACAAAACCAGCAGGCAGCCTATTCCACTGATCAACAACCCTTTGACTGAAGACCTGTTGTCGCTTAACTGTCCTACACCTCCACTTGTCTAACCTGAATTGATGACCCCTATGTGATACTCTCAACTGAAGAGCATCATTCAAATTGACCTGATCTAGCCCTTTAACAATTTTGTACATTTCAATCATGTCCCTCCTTAATCTTCTATACTTGAGTGAGTACATATCTAATGTCACAAGCCTTTCTCAATACTCTAAGTTACCTATTCCACTGATGAGTCTAGTTGCTTTGCGCTGCACTCTTTCTAACATATCTATATCTTTTTCTAGGTAGGGGCTCCATGCTTGTACAGAATATTCCAAGTGGGGTCGCATATATTCTAACTACAGTTTTTTCATGACTTCCTTTCTGTTATATCTCACATTTCTATTAATAAGTCCCAGCATTCTGAGTGCCCTGTTCCTAGCTGAGATCCATTGTTTTTCTGCTTTAAGGTCTTTTGAAACCAACACACCTCTTTCAGAAGTCTATTTCCTCTTGAATAACATACAGTTCCCTCCCTCCCATTGTATATCTGAAAGTCTCACCCCCAGACCCCAGATGCATAGCCTTACCCTTAGCATAGTTAAAAGACATCTGCCATTGATCAGCCCGCTTATTTAGGTTCTCCAAGTCTATTTGAATATTACTAGAGTGATCACTACTGTTTGCCACTCCTACCAGCTTCATGTCATTAGCAAATTTGAACACTCTATTCCTCAGCCCTACCTCAATGTTATTCACAAAGGTGGTCAAGAGAAGTGGCCCTAGAACAGAGCCCTGTGGTACTTCACTCAGAACATCCTTCCAATCAGATTTACATCCATTTAACACTACCCTTTGTTTCCTTCCCCTCAACCATGCTTCAATACAACCTAGAACTTTTCCAACAATCCCATGTTGCTGCAGTTGATGAACTAGCCTCCCATGTGGAACTTTATCAAAAGCTTTGCTAAAGTCCAAGTACACAACATTCATCCTGCTTTGATTGTCTACTTCTTTAGTAACATACTCCATGAACTCCAATAGGTTAGTTAAATAAGACCTTTAAGATCAAAATCCATGTTGAGCATCCCTTAAAAGGTTGTTCCTATCAAGATGAATCTGAATATTCTGTTTAACCAGATTTTCCAGTACCTTGCAAACTATTGAGGTCAAACTGACTGGCCTGTAGTTTCCTATACACTTCATACTACCCTTTTTGAAAATGGGTACTATGTTTGCATTTCTCCAATCTTCAGGTACTTCAGAATATTCCATGGACCGCCTGAAAATTATACATAGGGGAACTGCTAAAGGTTTAGTACACTCTACTAAGATCCTAGCATATATATCATCTGGTCCAGAAGCTTTATTATATTTTATGTTCTGCAACTGCTTTTCTACAGATTCTGTAGATATTGTAAGATCCTCCAGCCTATCACCTGTCACGGCATAAGCTTCAGTTGTTTCTTTTGTACCATAATTATCTTTAGTAAAGACTGATGGGACTTGCTTGCTTATGGATTCCATAATATCACAATCATCAGCCACTATTTGATTAGTGTACGACCTCCAGTGGTCGTACATTACACTTTTTAGCCTTAAATTTGTAGAAGCTAAAGAATCTCTTAGCATTACCTGTTGAACATTTTCAAGCTAATTTGATTCCAACCAGTCTTTTAGATGCCCTAACACACCTAACTTTATTTCTAGCTATTTTATATGATTTGAGGTTTAACTCAGTTACATTACATAGTTGTCGAACTGTGTAATTTGCTTTGTTTTCACAGTCATTGCTGCCAATTTTGTGTGATTGTAGGTAAACACTGACCTGCTGTGGAGACACCGATTATAGATTCCACATGATGTCACACAATGGAATATTATGTGTTCGCTGCAAAAACACAACAATTTTGCTTGGGGTTGTCATTATCATGAGCTTATGTTAAATTGTAGTAATTTACTGTTTCTGTACCATTTTGCTGGTATCTGTGTCTATTTTAAGATGTATCCATGGCTTATGTTTATCTGTGCTATATGTTGTATTTGTCTCATATGATAAAAATACACATAGGTTACCATTTTCCAAGTAGGTACACTCGCTTTCGGTGGGATATTCGGGGTACCCTTAGCATGGCTGGCTCACTAGGAACGTAGGCTGTGACGCTGCACACCAAAAATTACTGGTAGGCTGCGCCGTTTCACAGTTATGAGTTGCGTGACACTCTACCAGCTTCGCCACCGGCCAGCGTCCGAGCCATAGGATTCGCGTGTCACGCGACCATTTGCCCTGCAGCCATGCAGTGGTAAACACGGGTCTTCCCTGTTCCCGCCTTGCATTCCTCTGTCGGCGAAACAACATTGGCAGTTAAACGAGCAGGTTACTGGACTTCTGTCGATAAGCAACAATTGATAGCTGCGGATTTCTGACTCCAGCAATACAGAATGAGCAGGAAAAGTTGGAAAAAGCTCAGTTGCAAAGATGTAGCGAAAGGAGATGGGAGGTTTATGATGTCAATGAAGTATTCTCTGGCCCCAAAATAATAATAGAATGTCCAACATTTATGCGTTTTAGAAATGTGGTTCGAACTCTTGCTGGGGTGGCTTTATGAACCAGGATCCAATTGATAAGAAGAGCTGGTTTCGTGAACCCTAGCCATGATTCTATGAATTACAGTTTTACAGTCTAAATTTGGCAAAGCGCTTCACGTGCCGTCAATACACCGACACGGCGACCGCGGCAGCTCGCTCTCGACCTTATTGTGCCAATTGTCAACTGACCCTCCCAGCCGAGGACTAAAAGCGAGCACGCGAAGCGACTCGAACCCAGCATTGCCAGGACAGCGGAGACGGGTGCACGACAGCGCTCTAGCCAACTAAGCTACCGAGGAGGCAAGTCAGAGGGAGGCACTTGCTTGCTTAATTCAGATTCATTGACAAGTCAATTAGTTACTTGATTAAATTGCATCTACTTCATTGAGAATCACATGTTTTAGGGCGCAAGGAATGTGTTGCATGATATCATATTATTTATTGCATATGTTGTGCACTGTACTGCAAGCGACATATTCAGAATTCCGTGGGGATAAAGTATTTCTTCACGCTGATACCATCCAACTATTTCACCATACAAAGATTTTACTTTATATTGCTTCATATAAAGTAAAATCTTTGCATGGTAAAATAGTTCGATGGTATCAGCGTGAAGAAATACTTTATCCCCACGGAATTCTGAATATGTCGCTTGCAGTACAGTGCACAACATATGCAATAAATAACATGATATCTTCCTAAAACCGCACTGTGCATCTAAAAAAGTCATGCACTTCTATAAAAAAAACTACGGTAATCTGGTAGATATTAATATTTCTATTAACTTGCATCAGCACGAAGTGGTTCCGATCCGCTTTTGCCAGGCTTTAACACTGGTATAACTACTGCTTCTCGCCAGGCTACCGGGAAGTTGCCTTGTTGCCAGAGATGGTTGAAAATGTTTAGAAGTGTTTCGACACACGATGCACGATACACGCTCATAGCGAACGTTTCGTCTTCCACAGTTTGTAGCTGAGCGTTTCCAACACTATGTTCTGGATACACTCCTGGGTGGGGAGCACGCGAGGCCCTCCAGGTCCCAAGCAGTCTGCCCAGAGCTACGTGAATTATCAGCGCAGGCCGTTTGTAAAGATGCATTAGCTGCACTTAGACGCCTTACCTAACCCGCGGATACCGCCGTCGGGTAATTCTCTGAGGCGACATCTCAGTCGAGGGTGGTCACACGGTGCTGCACCGAGCATATTAAGCTCTCTGGGCCGTCTGTGGCACGGCCACATTACGATTTCATTCGTTACCAGGAGGCTATGAATAGCAATTGACCTTTGACCAGGGACATTTGGTGATGGCACGGATTCTGTGATACTAGTGCACACGGATGTCTTCCGGTTTAAGCATGGGGAGCAACATAGGGCAGGGACACGACCTAGCATAACTGGAGGGGAATTCATCTTCCCCTCCCCTGACATTCCCAGTGGTTGGCAAATATGGTAATTTTTAGGGCCAAGATCGAATAAATTAAGAAAATTCCTCATCGGCCATATTTTGGGACAACATGCCGCTACCCCAAGATAAGACTTCTCAGACAGATTCCTGATGAAACGGCTGTGATACTGAATGATTGACTGGAAAAGTGTTTGTACTTTCTCGCCATTGTGTCGAAACCACTACCGTAAATGCATAGAAACTTGATTTCGTTTAGATGAAGATCAGCGGAGCACTTTGACAAACCATGTGGTTCCATGTCATCTTAGAGCGAATAGAATGGGGCGATGCAGTCAATGGTAGGTGGAAGTTCTCATGACGTATGAAATGTGCCATTACGTGTGACATATGACATTCAGTGGCGTCGCCACGAAATTCTTCCAGGGGGGGCAATGTTGATAGGGGGCCTCCTGCTCCCCGAAAAGGGGCCTCCACTGTGTTAGGGCCTCCTCTTGCTTTTTAGGCTCTTAGTATGGTTCCCGAATGGGAACATGATTTCATATTGATGTCTTGTTTGTTCTTGGCATGGTATATAATTTACGCAAAGCGCAATAACAAGAATCTTTTTTTTTCGCTGAGAACCGAGCCATACCAGGGTATAAATAAGCAAATGTAGATAAATACGTCAGTGCCAAAACAAACCAATATCTTTATGCTTTATCGACGAGAAGAATCTTCCCGCTGGCTTCTAGATTGTAGCGAGCTGGTGGGGCTCGTGCTGAGCATATCTTAAAGATATCTCCCATTGATCAACCCACTTCTTTGTTCACCAAGTTTAACTGAATATAGCTAGGTTCATCACTACTGTTAGTCATTCCCACCAGCTTGATCTCATAAACAAACTTAAACGATCATTTCTCAGTCCCAGGACAATAATTTCGCGAAGGTGACAACGAGAAGTGGATTGAATTGGTTTTCTGATCGTTATCTTAGGGATTTATTAATTTTTTTCATAACATTTGGTGCTGGCTGCAAGGCACTTGGCACAGAAGCTAAAATGATAAATACTCCGCGAATAAATTCACGGCAAGAACAAGCATTGAACAACCATGCATCAATGGCAATGCAACAATGTAACAATGACAATGCATAAATAATGCAAAACCTTCGAATACCACGCCAGCACGCCCATGGTTATCGCTGTGCTGTACCGTTTTGTAAATTATGTCGTTGAGAAGGTACTGAAGCTGGGAAGCTCTAATCATGCAGGCTGTAATCACAGAAGACAACTTTGTAGGAAGAAAATACATTTTAAAACATCATTCCTCCCATTTAATATGGGGCATCGGTGTTGTTTTGTATGCTTGTGAGGGGGAATTTACCCCCGCAATGTTGGCTTTGCTCCATGGGCGTAAGTTCTGAAAATTATTTAGAGACCAGTGACGCACCCATATTTGCGTCAAGGGGAGGGGGCAAACGTATATGGAGGGGGTCCAACTACTGAATAAAGTCTTCCGATTTCGACCACTATTTTGTCAAAGGGGAACTTTTTAAATAAAATAATTAGTGATCAACTGAATTATCCTGTGGACGGGCCTAATCTACCACTATCGTTTCTGATTCGTCGGATTTCAACCCTAGCTCCCACAACCTGTTCAAATGTATTCTTTTGGTATTCCTTGATAAGTCACCTCGCACTGCTGAAATTACACCTGCACAAATCACTTTAAAATGTAAAATTTTCCAATTTCAGACATTCCAGTTCATAGTGCCCGGTCGTCACGACGCCAACGTTAGTGCACGTGCACACCCATCTTGCGCATTCGGCGCATTCGCCACACTTCGTGCGATGCTACGGATTCTGCTGGGCCTCCTACGCTTTGTTAATTGCTGCCACATGATAGACTTACGCCATATCCGACGTGATAAAATGCTTCGTATGGGCGTTCGCTGCGAAAATTAGATTAATTAAATTCGATCATTAGTTCCCTTCTTACCATATTTTATGGTGAAGAAATGCGGATACCCGCTGAGCTTTGATGCACCTCATATCTTTGATTAAACATGCTTCCAGGTTGGCTACCGAACCGAAGCCCTGCCTGAGTGTACTTCTTTGGACCCGTTTCGTATTTCTTCGTTTACGGATGTGTCCTAAGGCTCCAATTCATTTTTGTTAGAGGCCCAACGCATTTTCGAAACCCCTGCTCGTTTTAGGGTCTTGTTGCTTTTTTGCGCCCCGAATATTTTTTTTTAGTTGTTGGGGCGCTTTCAAAGATCTCGATGTGTTTACTTAGTGCCCGGTATTTTTGTTCGTTTTGGGATCATGTTGCTTTTTGCGGCCCCAGCCTCTTTTCAGGCCCTTGTGCGGTCATATGGCCCCTGTGTGCGTTGAGAGCTTCCGGTGTTTTTGTTTTTTGTTTTTTTTAGTGTTCCCGGTATATATAGTTATGGCTACAACGCATGTTTTCGGACCCTGCCGCTTTTTACGAGACTGCGCTTTGAAGGGCCAGTCGCATTTTCGGTCCCCGTTGTGCTCTTAGGGTCCCGCTGTGTTTATTTGGGGCTTCTGACACACATTTGTGGGGCCCCAGTACGATTTTGAGGCTTCGGTGCGATTTTTCTGGGTCCCAGCGCGACTTATCGCGCCCAGGCGCGTGGTTCCGGGACCCAACGCCAGTTATCTGGACTCAACGCGATTTTTGTGGATCTCTTCTGAATTTTCTTTAACTTCCGAATCCCGCCCTGATTTTTGAGTCCCTGGTGCCATGTTTTTGTATCTCACCTCGATTTTCTTCGAGCTCCGGTATGTTTTTCGATGCCGTACGCGATTTGTCAAGGCATCTGATGACATGTTCGGTGCTCCAGAACCATTGTCCTGACCCTGACTTTTTGCAATCCTCCTGATTTTGGAGGGCTCCGGCTTTATTCTTCGGATACCGATGGGACTTTGGGGGTCACACGGTGCCTATGTGGGGCCATAGACGCCAGTTGTTGGCAGCCCCGACGTTAATTTTTGATGCCCAGACCAAATTTTTGGTACTACCGATGGGTCCGAGCGCGAAATTTTTGGTACTACCGAATTGAGGGTCCGAGCGCGAAATTTGGTGGGACCGGTTCGAGTTTGCGGGGCGCGTTGTACTTAGCTGTGACCCCAACGCGATCTTGGCGGTTCCTGTTGCAGATTTTCGTGCCTCGGAGCGAGTTTTCTGGGGCCCGACGTATTTACTTTGAGCCCCTACGCGAATTCTGGTGGACCGACGCGAATTTTTGTGGTCCCAGCGCGACTTTTGGGGGCCTCGGCTCGATTCTTGGGAGCATATCCCTCTTAGGAGGGAGGGGCCATTTGCCCCTTTGATATGTCACTGCGGCCACCGAAGGAATTCTATTTTTTCTATAGGTCCTTGCGTGATATTTTTGGGTCCTGGTACGATTCTTCGGTCTCCAGGTGCGATTTTTTTCGGTGCCCTGACACGTTTTTTTCCAGTGTCCAACGGGTTTTGCGGGGACTTTGACCCGATTTTTTTGGGCGCAGAGTGACATTCCGGTTGATAATTGATTTTTTGGGCAGCAGCAACCTTTGGGGTCCAGGAGCGACTTTTTTGGTCCCCAGTGAGATTTTCGAAGGTTGCGACGCGACTTTTTTAGTCCAATGTAATCTTTTGTGTCCCGACGTCATTTGCTTGGATCCCTAGCGCGAGTTTTAGCGACCTCGACACTTTGTGGGTGTCCAATACGTTTTGGATGCTTTTAGTGTCATTTTTGGGGCCCAGGAGTGATGATCCATGTCCGGATTGTTTTTCGTTGCCCCGGCTTCATTTGTGTCTAAATGATACTGTTGGGGAACGGTACGACTTATCGTGTCCCTAGCGTGATTTTCATGATCCGGGCGTGCATTTTTTGGTACCCATAGGCTCAGCGAGATTTTCAGGGGCCCCGGCCGGATCTTTTTGGGCCCATGTCGTGATTTTCAAGTACCCCGGCACGACTCCTGCCATTTCAGATGCTTCTAGCAAATTATAGACCTCCTCTCGCGTCTTAGGGGTCTCGTCTCATTTCCTGGAGCCTCTTTACCGGTTTTGGACGTCTTCTCGTCCGTCCTACCCTCCTCCATATTCAATGGTCCTCCTCTCCCGTTTTGGAGGACCTCCTCCCACATCCTGGGGCCCCTTTAACATGGCATGGGACTTCCTCTCATGTTCCAGGGGCATCATCTGCCAAATTAGGGGCCTCCTGCCACGCCTCGTGGGCCTCCTCCTTTGTCCTCGCAAAGCTTACCCGTCTTGAGGGGATCTTCAATTTTGGAAACCTCGCCTCCTTCCATACCTGCTACCTACCACTCCCATTTTAAGGGCCTTCTCTCATTTCCTGGGAATTCCTTCCGTTCGTCGGGGCCTCATTCGGCCCTGGAGACCTCCTACTCCATCTCGAGGGACACCTCTCGAGTCCGGCAGGGGCCTCCTTTTTCTTTTTGAGGCTTTCTTTTTCAAATTAGGGGCCTCCTCTCACGTCTTCGGGGCCTCCTGTTCCGCGTTTTGATTCTATCTTTTCCCATTTTAAGGTTGGCCTCTTATCTCCTGGTGGACTCCTGTTCTCTCTTAGGTGGCTCCTCTTCCAAATTACACGCAACCTTTCCTATCTCAGTTACCTTGTCATTTCCTGGGGACCTTCTTACCCGTCTTGAAGCCTTCTTTCTCGCCTGGGAGCCATCCCTCTTATCTAATGGCCATTCTCTCCTAATTTAGGGGCTTCCTCGTGCATCATAGGGTCTCTTTCCAATCTTATATCGTCCTCTTCCGAATTAGGTGCTTCCTGCCACTTTTCTGGATTATCCTTTTTCTATCTTGGTGGAACCTTACCCGTTTCGGGGACTGCTTTTACGTCTCCGAAACCTCATCTCATATCCACTGGCTTTCTCTTCCGGCTTAGGGCCTTCTCTCATTTTCTGAGGTCTCCCTTCCCGTATTGGGGCCTCCTTTGCAATCCTGGGGGCTTCCTTTGCAATCCTGAGGGCCTCCTTTGCAATCCTGGGGGCCTCCTTTGTAATCCTGGGGGCCTCCTTTGCAATCATGGGGGTCTCCTTTGCAATCCTGGGGCCGCTTTTGCAATCCTGGGGGCCTCCTTTACAATCCTGTGGGCTTCCTTCGCAATCCTGAGGGCCTCCTTTGCAATCCTAGGGGACTCCTGTTCAATCCTGGGGCCTCCTTTGCAATCCTGGAGGCCACCTTTTGCAATCCTGTGGGTCTCCTTTGCAATCCTGGAGTCCTCCTTTGTAATCCTGGGGGCCTCCTTTGCAATCCTGGTGCCTCCTTTGCAATCCTGGAGTCCTCCTTTGTAATCATGGGGCCTCCTTTGCAATCCTGAGGCCTCCTTTGCAATCCTGAGGGCCTCCTTTGCAATCCGGGAGTCCTCCTTTGTAATCATGGGGCCTCCTTTGCAATCCTGAGGCCTCCTTTGCAATCCTGGTGTCCTCCTTTGCAATCCTGAGGGCCTCCTTTGCAATCCTGGAGTCCTCCTTTGTAATCGTGGGGGCCTCCTTTGCAATCCTGGGGCATCCTTTGCAATCCGGGGGGGGCTCCTTTGCAATCCTGGGGCCTCCTTTGCAATCCTGGGGGCCTCCTTTGTAATCCTGGGGGGCCTCCTTTGTAATCCTGGAGGCCTCCTTTGCAATCATGGGGGCCTCCTTTGCAATCCTGGGGGCCTACTTTGCAATCCTGGGGCCTCCTTTGCATTCCTGGGGCCCCTTGATCCGGGGGCCTCCTTTGCAATCCTGGAGTCCTCCTTTGTAATCCTGGGGCGTACTTTGCAATCCTGGGGCCTCCTTTGCAATCCTGAGGGCCTCCTTTGCAATCCTGGAGTCCTCCTTTGAAATCCTGGTGGCCTCCTTTGCAATCCTGGGAGCCTCTTTTGCAATCCTGGGGCCTCCTTTTCAATCCTGGGGGCCTCCTTTTCAATCCTGGGGGCCTCCTTTGTAATCCTGGAGGCGTC
>JAOTOM010001540.1:0-72259 GCA_034440615.1 Ashinkailepas kermadecensis | reverse complement strand
TATTGAGCAGTATCACTACAGCTTTTGATAAAACAAAACCTACACTGGTCGTATGAAAACGTATGTTGCTCGCATGGTTGGTGATGTTAGATAACTGGGGCTCACACAAACCGTGTTTCTTGTGCTTTCGCTTCAATCCGTGTTTTTTTTAAACTTTTATCCCTCTCTGCCACCAACCTCCCGTGCCTCTCCGTCTCCATCTAGCCCTCTCCCTCTACCCCTACTCTCCACCTACGTCTATGTTGTAGGGTCGGACCATATTGAAGTAGGGCGAACCGTATTGCTTGTGAATTATATTACATATCTCTCGAATATAGGTACAACAATAGTTTCAAGCGAATCTTCTTGATCAGAATAGAACGATAAATACCATCAGAGTTTTCAGTTACAATGCTGAGTGAATTAATTCACATATCGCGAAGAGCGTAGCGAATCTCATCGACCACTGGGCACTGCTGCACGAGACCTTGCAGACAACGCATGCACTCTTCCACTGTGCCTCCTTTCATCTTCACCACGCACAGCTTGAGCGTCGCGTTTGTGAGCACCACATCCGATGGATACGTCGGCTTCTCCAACTGCGACTGGGCGTCTTCCCATTCGTCCATAAACTCCTCCAGCGTGACATCCTTCGCCTGTGACTGGTGGTCCGCCGGTACCTCCACAAGCTGGTTGACGCCCCAGAGTATGAATGCATCGAGGGCCCCGAGGCCCGCTCGGCAAGAGGTCAGAAGAAGTAGTCGTCTGATGTCAGACGGCAGGCAGGCCATGAACTGTGGAGCACGGTGAAGGCTGTAGACGACGTAGTCCTGGTCGTCCAGCTCGAGGTGGTTGTGTATGAAGCGACTCAGCCAGCTGGCTGCTCTACCAGCTAGCTGGTGATGGTTGCGGGAGATGAGGTGGCCGAGGGTGTTGAGCACCGGTGTGTACGTGCTGTTGGCGGACGCCACCCTCGTGTGGTATTCGGTGTAGGCTTCCAGGCCCGTTTTCACCGTGACAATGTCATCGCACCACTGCTGATTCCCAGCTCCCGGGATGAGATGCTCACTTGGATCATCTGCTGTGCTCCACCCAGCCATACTCATGCCGATCATGCTGTCTGTGTACTCATTCAGTTTTCTATAGGCTAAGGACTTGTGTATGCCCGCACCAGCCACCTTCTCCAGGAAGGACTTTTCAGCTATCACACTCAGATCAGAGCACTCCAACACTTGTTCATGAAGCACAACAATAATGTCCAGGCGCATTTGTTCTCGGGGATCCGTTTGGTCACACTCCTTACTTCCATTGTCAAGAAATTCGCCTATCTGATGAATGTGGCGCTGACTAACGTCTCTCGGATGTGGAGTGTAACTCTCTGCCACCGGTACATTCACCTCCACGGGCGTCTGTGGCTCATTCGACTCCATTTGTTCTGCGGTAAAGAGCAAAAGTCTGTGCACGCTCATGGGGAGGTGCCGGGGACCCGAGGTCATGAAGTCTGTGAGGATCTGCATAATCAAGCTTTTGTCAATATGCTTACCACTGGCTTTTAGGCAATCCCTCATGCAAACTAGGAACGGGGACGTGTCAATGCCTCCACATGATGCCACCCAAAATTCCACATGGTCCTTCCCGATATCTGGAAAACGTCCGTCCTGCGTTGATGCCGCCTGTTGCAGAACATCCGTGATCCACGCGTCCTCGTCACTCTTGATCCGACCGCACAAAGCAGCGGTCGTCAGCAGCAGCCAGTCGTCAAAGGTCGGTCCAGTAACGCCGGGCGGCTGCAGCACCTCCACAGAGTCTCTGAGGAGCTCTGCACAACGAGGAATCGTGTGCTGGTCCCACTCTACGCCGTCCCTGGCCTGGCGCACCAGACATGCAGACAGAGCCCCGACCACCGCCTGGTGTGCGTCTACCGTCGCCGCCTTCGTCTCGTCGCCGGCTTGGTCTCGGTGTGGTCTCGCTGCTTCTGCAGCTCCGGTCCCCACATTCCCCGTTACAGTGACCACGTCACCGTCCACTACTGCCGTGTTGGCGAACCTCGGCGATTTGTATCGGCCCTCGGCCACCACTTCTTCTGTTGGCACGTATATAGCGTTCGGTTCGCTCACCACTCGACAGGCCTCGATGGCATTCAGCAACGGGCCGTGGAAATGTAGCAGAGGCTGTGTGCTAGAAAACTCGAATCTGATCCTGCGGTCGATGTCGTACAGAGATCTGAGCGGGTTCCGACGAACATCCTCAACCTTGAGCCTGATCGCCCTCACGTCCGCATCACTGCAGCTGCTGATGAGGTTGTTCTCGGGAATGAAGTAGCTGGGTATGTTCTGGTCGGCCAGACACACGGCCAGCCGGTCGAGCATGCTCAGTAAACGGCCGAACAGGTGGCTCTCTGTCCACTCGGAGTGTGGCGACGTCTCCAGCTCCCAGAACATCAGCGTTTTGATGTGGTACGTCACCAGCACTTGGGGTTCCTTCAAGAACATCTTCTGGATGAGCTTCACCAGGAGGTACACTTTCCTCTGCTGGGACGTTAGACAGAGAGCCAGTCGTTTCTCCGGCACGGAGAACGACAGTCTCCACTCCAGATCCCGGCGGTTGCTGTCAGGATGGCCGGTCGCCACCAGGTGAGTGCTGCACTGCTCCTCGATTTCGCGGCGGACGTGCTGCGGGGGCCACGTAGCTCGGCCTGTAGCGAGTCGCTGAAACCAGCGACCGACGGCGGGCAAGGGCTGAGAGAAGGCTAGTGCTGGCACCGAGTCAAAGTCATTCAGAGTGCCTTGCAGCAGCTGGGTGGTGTTCACGGCGGGCCCGTGCCGCTCGATAGTGCGTTCGGGATTCCTGACGGGGCGCATGCTATAATCGTGTGCGAACTTCATGACGGCGTCGCTGGACAGGCAATGCACCTGTCGGCCCTCGTCAGTGTACTCGCACCGAGCAAGGAACGCTTCGGTGTTGACCAGCTCGGACCGCCTGTCCGGGTCCACCAGGACGCGGACGTAGCCTGTGTGGCTGGAGCCGCGTTCGTCCATGTACAAAGGTGCCCCGCCACGCTCGGGCGACACGGGCCATTGATCCAGCACAAACATCATGTCGATGTCTGACATCACCACAATTGGGTCGTCTCGCCGCTGTGCGTTGCTCGCTTCTGCGGGCTTTACGAGCGGGGCGTTGGCCGGTTGTGTCGCGGCCTTATCGGACAGGGTTCTGAGGCAGTACGAGGGCACGCAGAGTCCCTCAGCTGTTGAGCCGGTCAGCAGCACACACGTGTCAAGATCATCGATGTTGACGCCTACCTCAGCACTAGCCCTCTTGCAGTGGAAGTATTCCTCCAGGTCGCGTAGCGGCAGAAAGTAGCGCAGCGCCAGGGAGCAAGGTGCAAGCTGCAGCCCAGTCAGACTATCCACTTGACGATTTGCCAGAAAATTCGTTAGTTCCATCCTGGGTAGCGAGTAACTATCCACGGTTGATGCCGTCCCTGACCACTTTGTATCGGTAGCCTGCTGCTCCTCGGGCCCTCCACGCAGTGCGTAACGCCTGGCCTGCCGTTCGTCGCACGTGTCTGGTTCTTGGCGACCGACCCGCCTTCCTCCAAATTCGTCTTGCTGTTCTCGGCACATGGTCTGCCGTTCCTTTTGTCCGACTTGACGTTCATCTGACCTGTCCTGCTCCACTTTGGACCTTTCCTGATCCTCCTCGAGCCCATTCCGCTGACCTTGAGACATGTCCGGCTGTTTATCGCACCTCTCCTGAATCTCCTCGTACCTCTCCCGAGACGCCTCGGCGTGACGTTGTTCCTTGACTATGTTCCGCTGTTTCTCGACGTGCTATGCCGCTCCTCGGGCCTGTTCTGCTGTTCTTCTGACCTGCCCATGACCTGCCCATTCTGACTTGTTCATCGCCCCCAACCTGGCACCCCTCGGACGCGCCCTGCGTGTCTCTGCGCTCATGTCCTCGCTGCCATCCACGGCGCCACTGCTCCAGCTCACCGTCGATCGCCCCAAACGCACACTGACCTCTGTTCTCGCCGTTTCTCAAGCCCCTGGCTGCACCCTCGGCGCCGACCACCGACCTTCCGCGCCACGCCGCGTGACTAAGCCGGGTCGGCGCATCCCGACAGCTGACTGCGTATCAAAGCTGCCAGATTCGTGCAACGAAAAGTCTCAAGCTTCGGTGTGAAAGTCGTCGGCCATCGCGATTCGCCCAGCTGAGCAGCACATGATGACCTCGAAACTAACAGGCAGGGATATGTGTTTATAAAAACTTCCGCTGTAGCTCAATCATTTCACTTGAGCCCCTCACCACACTCCTTTCCGCAACACAGCTGGCAGCGCCTCTGGGTCAATGCCTGTGTGTTTTGGCCCGTCTTGCTTCAGCTCCTGCAAATGTAAGGGTTATGTGCTTTGGCTCATGCAACCGAAGTCCGCTTAATGAGCCTCCCCCCCCCCCCCCCTCCTAATGGCAGAAATTACAGGTCGATAAGCGCGCATTTCAATGGAATTAGAAAGCTCCCTACCCCACACTCCGAATCGGATACTGATGTTGCATAAGGCGTCGCAGTGCCTGCCGGGTTAACCGATGCGAGGTCAAAGTTCACAGGCTAAGTTGAGGTTATGTGAGCTGGGCTGATCTTTCAAGATGTTTGTATGATCTGCATCACTTGATAAGTTATGATCGTTACCATTCGAATGTACGATATTAGGCTTTGGCATCCATGATGCGCACAGTTCCATGGATGCTTTTTTCAGGTGATTTGTGCAGCTCAAAGACATCGATGGACTTTCGTGTTCTGGCTTGGCATGTGACGTATTAGGTCATATGACAGAGGTCAACGAGCATATACTTGAAAAAGAGGCAGGATATTCAATCCTGTTGGATTATTTTAGGTCAGCTAGTCAGGTGGTCAAGTCAATGCAAACAGTGTAGACCCGAGATATCCATCACATTTATCACTGTTGTCGTTGGTAATGGCAAGCCGTAGGTATGTTGTGTCCTTCAAACGTGTATTATGCACACAATGCAATGACACGTACATTTGCATCGAACTTGCAAGTCCGCAGGAAGTTTGCCTAAATTTTGTCTTTCAACTCCCGGAGTGCGGAATAATTTTCTGCCCTTGTGGTGCGGGGTTAAAATTACCTCCCCCACCCACTAACGCTCGCAAGATATAAATATGCGGTAAACGGTTTGGGATAGTTACATCCTCGAACTTACAGTTACCTGAAACATTTTCCTACATCTTTTTGCCGATATTCCAGATCAGATCAAACAAGTCATTGTCAGGGTGCAGTTAGTCATCCTACTTCGCCGTGGTTTTCGAACTGTGTCGTAGGATAATGTCTTGCTATCATTTATTTCACTTAGTCCTAGTCAATTTAGATCGCATTGAGCCCGTCTCACAAGCAGAGAAACCTTGATGTGCTGACCACGATAAACGGGGATGACCTTGACCTGTGACCATATGGTCGCCTGTGGTTGCTACTGCAGGACCCCACCTATCATCGCCACTTCTTTTAGTTGCCGAGAACTTGTGGTCATCTGTTGGTCCTCACTTTGCGTTATGGTTGCAATCTCTTGGCCGTTGCAAACTTCTTAAGCTTGTTATCAACATGTAGTTATCTCGCCTGGTGGAAGTCACTCGTTCACGCCAGTCCATGATAAACGGATCGCTCGTAAGCATGCGTCCCAGTGCGCCCTTTGTAGCTCGATTCGAATTCAGCAACCATTTTACTCGCTGTTCTTTTGAGATCTGTTGGCTAACCATTGCATATCAAGCTCGGTGCGATTACCGACAGCTTGACCTGACCTGGTCGTCCAGGGATGCGCGCGGAGAGCTCCAGGAAGATGTAGACATGTGTGTGCTGATCTCAGCCAGACAGGTTATTCCACGACTCTTGCTCTCGCTTTGGTGAATGACCGCCTTGGTTGTGCAGACGGCTGACGCGTCTGTTTCGAGCGCGGGCGGTTGTTGGCTGAAGCCTGACGCTGGGCCAGTCTTTCCCCGGTCGACTCGTTGCCGGGAGGTGGCAGTAACTGGGGAGCATTCGCCGTGCCGCCGAAATAACACCGACCGACCATCGTCCACAGCATCGAGTTCGCCGGCATGATCTGCCTTTCAACGGATCCTTCGGTCCGGTGGTTCGCCTTGAGTTCTGGCCTCGCGTCGCCGAAGCAGTCCTCTGTTCACCGGGCCTGAGAGTACGTGACAGGGGCGGATACAGGCAGCACTGTGGGAACGTGCCCCCTCCGCATAGAAAGGTGGCGCCCCTGCGGCCGGAAAAGGTGCCACTTGAGGAAGGCCCTAGTGCATCGCCCGCCTCGCACCCGCTTAACAGATGTTTCAACCAAAAACACTCCTTTCAGAGGAAAAGACGCCCTTTTGAGACAAAAAGGCGTTCCTTCAACATGCTCCAGTGCACCCTTCCCCACCCCCGCTCAATGATTTTTTCCGCCGAAGGTGCCCATCCAGGTAAATGTGCCCCCCCCTCTTGAACATTCCCGGACGCTGAACAGTCATGGCCCCGCCGTATGCACGTCGTACTACGGCGAGGAACCAGAAGGACGAGCGTATGATGCATTTAAGACTGGCTTGTCATACTGCCGAAAAATGAACCCGCTTACGTACCTATTGCGTATTTATGCCTATGTATGTCCACCGCAAGTAAGAACTGATCAAGGGCCTGCTAGAACAGGCTCGTGCGATTTGTATGTGTATTTTGGAATTGTGAACAAATGCAGAGCTCTATAATAAGTGAACTTCACACAAATAACACTCCAGCAGTCCGCCTCTTGTCAGAATGCCGACGCCAATCGTCTTCTCAGCCAACAACAACGCGACACGGCAGCGCACTGCTCAAGTCCGGCACACCCGAAGTGAACAGCCTGTCCAGCTCACTGGGGTACATCGAATCCAAATGAAGTGAATAGGTAGTGAAGAAAAGATCAGCATTGGAGTCAGACGTGAAGAAGTGGCCGCGATGTGTCATGAATGCCGCCGCGCTGAATATCAGCTAATCGTGCATTCAGTATATATATATATATATATATATATATATATATATATATATATATATATATATATATATGGGTGTGTATATGTGTGTGTGCGTGTGTGCATGTTTGTGTGTGTGTGTGTGCTATCTGGTTGCTCGTAAAAACTGGAAGTATTGTGACCTCCACACTGTTGTGACAATTCGTGTAGCACCAGTATCAGGCACCTATGAAGGCGCTGGATGAGAGAAGGGCAAGGTCAAAAGCGCAGTGTGTTTGAATCCCCGTGCATATCGGTGACGGGTGCAATTGTATTGCGTCTATACAGTTACTTGTCTTCAAGCATGCATGCAGAGCTAAAGTGACATCGGACGCCAAACATTCAAAAGTTGCACTACTAAAGCAGGAATAGAGAACAGTCGCCCTTTCTCCGAGGCTTAGCCTGGGTTACCGGAACACCCAGGCGCGATGCTACCCAGCTACGGGAACTGAACCCAGGACTCAGCCTGGGTTGGTGGAGCGTCCAGGCGCGGTGCTACCCAGCTACGTGGACTGAACCCAGGACTGAACCTAGGTTACCGGAACACCCAGGCGCGATACTACCCAGCTGCGGGGACTGAGCCCGAGACTGAACCTGGGTTGGCGGAACACCCAGGCGCGGTACTACCCAGCTGCGAGGACTGAGCCCGAGACTGAACCTGGGTTGGCGGAACACCCAGGCGCGGTACTACCCAGCTGCGGGGACTGAACCCAGGACGGAACTTGGGTTGGTTCAGTCCTAATGCTACCCAGCTACGTGGACTGAACCCAGTACGGAACTTGGGTTGGTTCAGTCCCAATGCTACCCAGCTACGGGGACTGAACCCAGGACGGAACTTGGGTTGGTTCAGTCCCAATGCTACCCAGCTACGGGGACTGAACCCAGGACGGAACTTGGGTTGGTTCATTCCCAATGCTACCCAGCTACGTGGACTGAACCCAGGACGGAACTTGGGTTGGTTCAGTCCCAATGCTACCCAGCTACGTGGACTGAACCCAGGACGGAACTTGGGTTGGTTCAGTCCCAATGCTACCCAGCTACAGGGACTGAACCCAGAACGGAACTTGGGTTGGTTCAGTCCCAATGCTACCCAGCTACGGGGACTGAACCCAGGACGGAACTTGGGTTGGCTCATTCCCAATGCTACCCAGCTACGTGGACTGAACCCAGGACGGAACTTGGGTTGGTTCAGTCCCAATGCTACCCAGCTACGGGGACTGAACCCAGGACGGAACTTGGGTTGGTTCAGTCCCAATGCTACCCAGCTACGGGGACTGAACCCAGGACGGAACATGGGTTGGTTCAGTCCCAATGCTACCCAGCTGCGGGGACTGAACCCAGGACGGAACTTGGGTTGGTTCAGTCCCAATGCTACCCAGCTACGTGGACTGAACCCAGGACGGAACTTGGGTTGGTTCAGTCCCAATGCTACCCAGCTACGGGGACGGACGGACTGCGCCCGTCCGCTGCGGTGCGAAACTCGTCAGTTGCCGGTGCGAAACTCGTCAGTTGCCGGTGCGAAACTCGTCAGTTGCCGGTGCGAAACTCGTCAGTTGCCGGTGCGAAACTCGTCAGTTGCCGGTGCGAAACTCGTCAGTTGCCGGTGTGCGCGGCAATGTCGCCGCAAGCGAAGATTGATGGCACGTCAGGGGAAATAGTGCGATGAAGGTTGGTAGATATAAACATCACATCGCCACAATAACACCCTCTCTGTCCAACATGCCAAGCCAGTTTGGACCGTCAGTCGTGTACGCGTTCATGGGCGTACGAGCGGCGCCAAAATTTGTTTAGGAGAGTCAAGCTGACTTTGGCCAATTCATTCCAGTCAACGCCATGTGGATTAAGTCAATACCATATATGATTAATAGTCAAGATCTGATATAGATGATACGGGGGACATGTCCCACCAGCTCCCCCCCCCCCCCATTCTTCGCCAGAGATTACACTCGTGTACGAGTTAATGCAGACCTTAATGGCAGTGGGTGGAAGCGTCGCTGAAGCGATGCGATCCGAATGGAGCTGCAAACTGCACCGACTAGCGGGCCACACAGGAGGTCCATGTCACAGGCACACTCAGGTGCAGTAGCCGTGCATGACTGTCTCTGCACCTTTCAGAGAATGCTGACACACCTGTCCGTGAGAGACAGGCCCAGCTGGAATATCTCTGGTCAGCAGCCGCACCGCAGGCCTGGGCGGCACATTCCATCTGCTGCGGCCTTCTGGGGCTGGCTGCTGCAAAATTGCCACACGTGAGCATGTTGGTTACAGTTCTCCTCGCATGAACTGCATTACTGCAAGCAGCATATAGATTGCAGATATTCCCAGCTTATTGCTATCACATATGTGCAGGGGCGAACTCAGGAATCGTCATGGGGGGCACTTGTCTCTGGGGGGGGGGGGCCGCCATTGCGAAAGTACCTGAAGTACCTGGCATTCGGCTGAAAATCCGTTGAGCGGGGAAGGGTGCACTCGAACACACTGAAGGAACACCTTATCCTCCCAACGGGCGGCTCGATGGCGATTCCCCTCCCGGGGGCGCCTTTGGTTGAAAAATCCGTCCGCACTGGAGCCTTTCCGGAGGAGCGACATTTCCCTGCCGGAGGGGCGCCACATTCCATGTGGGAGGGGCGGGCCCCCAGCCCCCCCCCCCCTGTTTCCACCCCTGCACATGCATAAACCAAATATGAATCTGACCAGTGACTGTTGTGAATGGCACAATAACACTTCTCGTTTGCAAGGATGCAAAATATATTCTAAGTGAAATGCTTCCCACGGTAAATTTCGACAAACTACAATGCTCATTTCGACACCTCGCACCTAGCGAAAAAAAACATTATGTTAACACTCACCTAGTATCAATGCTAGTAAACACGATGACTCTGCACTATAATGGAAAATACTGCTGTGACATGTTCATACTGATACCGAGAAAGTCATCTGCGGCAATCCGATCAAAGTCTGCATGCCGACTTGCTTAACTGGGGTAGGCAGATTGCGAGGTAGTGGGGCCGCGTTGGTAAAAAAGCATTGAAATGGGCAAATTAAACAACACAAATATACAAATTGAATGCACTGTCCCAGACTCCGCGACATCCCCTATGATGTGTATATGCGCGTTAGGGCAGCAGGATACCATTGGTGTCAGAGCATGGAGAAAGGGCGATGCCGTCTTCCGAGGGTTTTACACGTCCTGGATAGCAATGCTTTACGCTAACTGCCCGAAAGGTATTTGTGTTGTGCATATGTGGAAATGGAAGTGAACAATTTTAGAGAACCCGGCCCGAGTACCGGCGCACGGACTCCTCCATAAAGCACCTTGTGGTCCTTACCGTGCGAGCAGGGACATTACCCACACATCTCACTCCGACTTCCAGTGCTCGTAGCATGCAGCCTAAGGGGAGTTGTCCTGCTTTACTGTGTGGGAGTGAGGCTGTGTCGTGTGCCATCTCGCGCGGCCAATTTCGCATGTTTGTGCTGCCATCTACCGATGCAATCTCGAACTCGTAGTTAATATGTGGCGCCAGTGGCAGTTGTTTCGATGTGTTGAGGTGAGAGTGTCACTGAATTGGATTTGATAGTCCTGTCAGAGTGCGTTCAAACCAGAATAATCAACTGATGAGAGTCAGATGGGTGACAATACGGTTACTGTTTGACTGCAGGCTGCCTGCTGTGGTGTAATGAGTTGTGATGCATCTTTGACTGGTGTCATGGCCAAGCTGGCATGACAGCTGTGGGGGCAGCAGCCCCCGAAGTGAACGCTCGGTCCCCAGTGATGCTGAATTGAGCACACTGGATGGGGTAGGGGGCGAAATGTTAAAGTGATCGGGATTCCAGAGAAAGTACACATTTGGTTAACTGTGCTCCACTCGAAACTCGTTAGACGGTCCCTGCTGTATGACCAACGCAGTCGATGCGCCCCTAAACCCAAATAACAAAATAAAAACGTCAGACGGTCTTTTTAACATCATGTTGCAGATTATGTGGTGTTGGATGAGAAAACCTCATGCTCACAGTCTCGAAAGCTTGTCATGGGAAATGAACCAGACAATTGACCTGATGGGTTGTGTTCATTGGTTATGTGTCCAATGCCGGCATAGCGCATTTCGAGCTTGAAATTCGTTGTTGTTGGCCTACAATGATCAGGTAGTCTTAGAAGGGACCTTCAATATTTGGTAATATGCTAGACATGTTTGTTTTAGCAAATGGTTGCTCATGCATGCATTGCTCATGGGTTCATAAGAGCAATGTGCTTATAGGGGCTCAGTCTTCAGATATAGACTCAGCATCTCTCTGAAGCTAGCTTAGACAGCCGGCGTGCTCTTCTGTTGTTAATTTGCTTGTCGCTTCTTCACTGTTTTTTCCTCATTATTTTAGGGTAGGATTGGACTGCTTAAGAAGGTAGGATGGAACTTAAGATGCCGGATAGGACTTCGTCCTTATCCAGCATTGCGGTCCAAGCATCCAGCATCCAACATGTATTGGACAACTAAAAATCTAGGCCTAATTATGAATACTGCACCGCAGCATAGGTATCATTAAATTGAATGAGCCTTACAGGTACATCGATGAAAACATAAGGTTCCAGGTTCACCTACGCGTCTGGCTGCATATACAGGACAAAATATTCCAGACAAAACATTACAGCTATTCCAGACCATGGCTACGTAAGTCGTTCAAAGACATGGATTGTTCAGAACTACGGACCTCGCACCTTAAAGCACTTGATTCTATGTTTAAAGCAGCGTCGTTTTGTAGCATTTCTTTTCACGACTCCAGGCAGCAACATATAATTGCGACAAGAGAAGATCTGTAAAAGCTCAGAGTTGCTAGCATAATATATGTAGTACAGCTTCATACAAGGTCATATCGGTTTTCGTGAAAACAAAGGATTCTTGCATTAAAGGAATTGGTAATATATACTGTGCTATCAACTCTAGTGACACATGGCTCGCGGAAGGCAATCGAGTATGGATGATTACTGCGTTCTTCATGTAAACAAAGTAATGTGTTCACCACAATAGTGGCAGTGAGGAGAAACTGAATAACTGACCGCTGACGAGACACCCTGCTATACCTTACCACACAGCTCACACTGAATGCATAGAGACCTTGTCGACCCGTGAGTACCTTCTGACTTTATCAGTACCTTCACTTGTGAGCTTCAAGTGTTCAGTTAGCTAAGAGCTATTGTGTTTATTTTCTTTAAATATTTAATCCTGGAAAGCTGTTGCGTTAATTGAGTGCAATTAATGCAATGGCAATGAAATGCGTACATTTCATTCTGATGAGTGTCGGTCTCCCGAGACGAATGATTGCCAATCCCCGAATGGGTGTGGAACAACGTCTTCCTGACAACGTGGCATCACACCCGAGGTGAACACCATCGCCAGGAGACATGTGCATCATGCAATGATGAAAGCGAATATGGCATGTTGATATTCCTGTGCTATTCAATTTGATTTATTCAGTACTTGATTGAGAATGTGGTATTGCAGCGCCTTCATGTTTCGTGCGCCTTCAGTGCGTAACGGCAAGCCAACGTACCACACATGATTCGATGTAAGCTGCTGTCTCCTCTATATCGTTGCCATACGTTCTGTATGCGTCATTGATCCACTCGGAACAAGTGAACCTGGAATCTGAGAGCACCCGTGACGTCATCTGATGTGTGTTACAGATGGGCACCATGACGTCGCTGAACGCCGCGCCGTACTCGTACACGCCGTCTGTGCGCATCCAGCCGTGCTCCCGGCCCATTACTCCGCACAGCTACATGAGCCAGCCGGTGTGAGCTGGTGCGGCAGGGGCGGCCTGCACGAGCGGCTTGCCTGCAGGGCGTGAAAGCTGCCACCACTCGGCCCATTATCAAACGAGAACTGAAGACTGAATCTAGTTCATGTAACTCATATTATATGAGTCTATATGAGTCATATAGATCATATAGAGTCATTATCTATATGAGTCATATAGATAACTTTAAAAATTATACCTTGCCAAAGAGAACGTCACTGTTAATATAAGGCAACACAGAAAAGTATGATGTGCGTGAATGAATAGGTTTTTTGTTTTTGTTTCGTTTTGTTTTTTGTTTCTTTTTGTGATGGAGGATTCTGTTAGGTTCGTATTCACCCATGCATGTTCTGCATGAGTTATCTTCGTCTGAATGCTTTCATCTTTTCTGTACTCCCCATAACATTTCAACTTGCCACCCTGGGAATTCCGTGGGCCCTACTAGCTTGCTACCTGCCCATGGTTTTCCCGGAGTCTCATTTCCTTTCTACTAATTGGTGGTAGTCTATCTGCAAAAAGAAAAAGAAAATACAGAAGGGATGGTAATAGTATTGGTATAATCACATTCTGTTGTATCTCTTGCTTGCATCCCGAGGCACCCATGGGTTGGCTGTCCTGATCTATGGGCAGCTCACCTAGGGAAGCCCCACACTGAAAGACCCAATGAAGGTGCATACAGCCAAATTAGGATAGGCTGCTGCTGCATCTGATATGGGGACAGTATTTTTTTTATTTTTTTTTTTAAATACTCCGCACAGCTACATGGGCCACCCGGTGTGAGCTGGTGCGGCAGGGGCGGCCTGCACGAGCGGCTTGCCTGCAGGGCGTGAAAGCTGCCACCACTCGAACCATTACTCCGCACAGCTACATGGGCCAGCCGGTGTGAGCTGGTGCGGTAGGGGCGGCCTGCACGTGCGGCTCACCTGCAGGGCACCAGAGCTGCCACCACTGCCCCGCGTATGCAGGCTGATGCTGTCGCATGCATGTAGCATGAAATAGGGCTGAAGAGCCGCTATTCCACCTACATCTTTAGTACTTGGAGCATAAAAAGTGTGTTCTAATGTACGTCGAACCCAATTTTGAAATTCAAGTACGACATTCTGAGCACAGGACCATTCTGGTCCACCTGTATACCGATACCCAACCTTTTTGAGAGGACCATCCAGGATCACTTCTGTACCAGCACCCTTCCTTTTCTGCAGGAAGAACATTCCCGTATAATTATCACGTTATTGTTATTATATGATGATTTTTTACGTTTCATTAATGTCGCAAATGCTCTAGTTTCGTCGATTCACTGCTTCTGGCGACCCGTCGTAGTCCCTTTGACTGGCTGAAACCCCTGCAGATGCAATGCTTGAAGCGTGGTCCTGGCCGCCACTTAAAGGTACGATAGGGGACATACTAGTGTTAGAAGCGGACATCCGTTCTGCGCATGCGCAATTTCTTGTGAAAATATTCTTGATTTGGTGGGCATAGTGGCGCTTTTGGCGCAATCATCGGCGCATGACAGATTGTTTACGTTTTCGCCCCAGATGGCATCATATTCATTTTGCTGTAGGCTAGGTAATATGGAAGTATGACCACTTCAGCCCCAAACAATAACATTTATGAGTTACACCTTTGCTACTGATGACATTAGCTGTATCAGTATTTGCGGATGGAAACAGGGATACAAGCCTTGTAATATTGCATGTACTTTCACAGCGGGGGATGCCTGAGGGAGAAATGTACCTGGCCATGTGTTTTATATTATATTACATTTTCAAACTGCCAAATAATATCGTGAGAAATTTCCCCAAATATCACAACATCTCACAATCATTACAGAAATGTTTCAACATTCAAAATTGACCATACTTATTATCAATCTGGGGATAGGCACCATTCATCTTACAATCGCAGTATTTGAATGTAAGTTTGTTGGATAAGCATTCCGTCTGGATACCTACATGTTAAAGTTCTGAATCTGTGTTCGGATTTGTTTGATTTGGATGCCACATGCAAATGATGTGCCCAGGCTTGTTCTTCTTTCTTTTGCAAAATTGTGGCAAAACACCTACACACCATGGTGAGATTTAATAGAAATCATTTCCTGCAAGAAGGCAAAAATTCCAGAATTGCTGTGCTTTAAGGTATTCACAGCACATGTCTTGCACGTATTTTAACTCCATAAAGAAAACAGGGATATGTTTTGTGAGCTTCAGTTGTATTAGGTTTTTTCTGTGGCAAATTCTGCAGATAATTTTTTCATTTGTTTTTGGATGACCAATAATTTCTTCCATAGATGCTTACATTTCACAAGGCAGGCAATAAATGGGTTTTGAGTTGGGTAATATTCTAAGAATAATGACATTAGGAAAGAAAAAGGAGCATAACTTAACCTAACCCAGCCTAACCTCTTGTCAGAAGAAATCATCTTAAAAGATACGTTACCAATGCAGTTTATGTGCCCTAAAGTCCAAATCATCTTAAACATGCCATTAACAAAATGGTATTATTGCAGTTTAAGGTAACCATGACAAGTTTTACACACTTTTCACCTCCATGAAGCATGCAGTTTTCTTCAAAAACTGTTCAGGCTAGGTTAGCTAGGTTAGGTTTTTACACTGAAAATGTTTGCCAATAAAGTTGTTCAGAAATTTTATGCTTAAACAAAATTCCTTTCTTGCATGGAAGTTTAGGCTAAATTATTTTTGGTTATGTTACATTTTTGCTGTATTTTCAATGTTACTTGCTGAATATTATGTTATATGATATATTTCTGAACTCAGCACCCCCTTTCTGGCTTGTATTTTGGATCCTGACTAAAAAGTATGCATTTGCAGAGGAAATAAGTGGTCACGTCATGTTAAGCACATTCGTAAGCATTGCACTGCAAAAATAATTTCCAAGACATCAAGTATTTCCAGAAATGGCAAGACTACCTTTGATGAATTTTCTTCTGAACATTTTTTCCAATTTAAGAACCTAGCCTAACCTGTTATAGAAGATAAAAAATGCTTTTTGTTAAATACAAAATACATATTTTCTAAATTAGAAAGCTTAACCTAACCAAACCTTTGTTTGCGTTATGGAGGTAACGAGAGTGGTAGACTTCCGTTGTGAATATCATAAAGTTCAATAAACTCAATTTTGGAAGAATCTTTCATCTCAAGGGCAGGTTAGACTAGGTTTGGTTGGGCTGAATTAGGCTTTATTAATTGGGACAATCTTGAAAAAAAACAATGTTTTCATATTTTTCTTTTTCTTCGTTTATTTTCCTAAAAGGGAGATTAAACTTGGTTAGGTTACCTTAGGTTACATTATTGGGCTTGTTAGGTTGTATGCTATTTAGGCTTTCCCAGGCTATGTTATGATAGCTCACTTTAACATGCATTTTATGTTAAATTATCTGAATTAAAGCTCTTGTTTGGTATGATTTTGCTTGTCAACTGGAGAGTAAGTATTTACACAGGAAATGGGTGGTCACATTATCTTAATCATTGTAACAAACATTGCATTGGCAAACATTCAAAGCATTGAAAAATTACTCTAATGCACAAATTTACCAAAGTAACAGTCTTACAGTAACATTTGAGTGGTCTGGAACAATGCAATTTGACAGGTAGGTGCCTGCAATCATGAGCTGGGATGTATTTGGTGACACATGGTCATGCATCTTTTGACAAAGGATTATCTGCTCTGTAACAAAGTGATTTTGTGTTCAATGGAAATATAAACTTATTCTGTAAAATGTAGTTGAAAACTGTGGTATTTGAGCAAATGAAAACACAAATCAAGAACTGTTTGGTATTCTGTGTTGCATTGGCTTCAGGTGTTTCAACCAGGTTTTGATCATTCAGCCTCATCACATTTAAGAGTATATGTTATCATTTAACTCCATAGCTCATTGGTCCTGCTAATTAATTCACAAGGAATAAATACTCAAAATTGCAAGTCACAATACCTATGGTATGTATGATTATTGTAAATATGTATTTTTCCTTTCAAGTAATTTTGTAACTCTTGGATTTTTTCCCAATGTCATATTTAGAAAGGTAGTTAGCATGATCGTACCACTCATTTCCTCTGCAGTTTTTGTTTCTCAGTTGTCAGACAAAGTAACACCAAAAGATGAGCTATGGGTTGGGTCCTTGAGCATACCAAATAATGTTAAGTAAATGGAAAAAGCCACATAGTCTAGACTAACCTAGCCTAACTTTTAATGTAAGAGAATAGTCTTGAAAGATGGATAAAAAATCAAACAATTTTTATTCTAAAACTTATCAAATTAAAAAACCTACTCTGACCTAACATAGCCTAAGCTGCTTTTGAAGAAGAAAGGAACTTGAGGAACAAAAAAGCATTTTTTGCAACTAAAAAGTGACTCGAGCGAGCCTAACCCCTTTATTTGCTTCCTGCAGGTAAAATATGTCCAAAACCTGTCTTGTGAATACCTCAAAGCACAATAATACTGCACATACAGTACAGGCGGTGTTAATAAGATAAATTATGAATGATGCCAAACCAAATTGTGGAATATTGTTCCCCCTTGGTTTATCATGCACCGAATGTGGAATGCCTCATGCACTGGTGTTGGATGTGAATATTCAGTAATTGTGTTGTTCAAGGTTGTTGCAGGATTTGAATAATATTTTTTTTTTAAAGAAAATTTGAAGATGTTTTAAAAGCATTAGTGTTGTTAAAATAGTTTTATTATACACCAGGGCCCTTATTATTTGCAAGAAATTGACGCTGTCCTCACTTAACCCGCGCACGTCCGGTGGGGGCAGATATCTCCCCCCCCCCCCTGCGGTTTTTCCTACTTTGCCGCCATACTAATCGGGTTAGCAAGGCCAAACCTCGCATGGCTGCTCATTGGTCTTTTCCACATATCCTCAGAAATGTTTGACCCTGGGTCATCTCAAGTCAGGTCACCAGGTCAGGCGAAGTGACCCAATATCCCTCGGAGTTCTAGGTGGCATCACTCCCACAATAATTGGGCGATTTATTTCAAACTTATATCACGTCATGATCTTATCAGGGACTATAATATGTATATCACGTTTTTTTTCGTAGCATTGACCTGAGGTCAGGTCGCGGCCATGGCTTCCCCCATTATAGGCCTATGGTAAAATATACAAATGTTTCCTGGTTACATATTTGCTCTCGGAATTACCTCCAACGGTTATGGCGTGTAGTTGGAAGCTATTCTCAATGTTACCGCTGACATTTTTGCTCAGTGTCAGCTGAGGTCACCTGAAGGTCACCAAGGTCGGCTGAGGTCACCTGAAATCACTAGCACATTTCTGCGCATTATATCGCACTGCATTGAGCTAGAAGGCTGAAATTACCGTCATTGTGCTTGTATCGCCAAGACGTGTCGATTGATACATTACATGACCTCCCTAGTCTACCCCATGACCTTGACCTAAGGTCACCGTTAGTGTACTGTATTGTCACATACACACTGTCACCGTTAGTGTACTGTATTGTCACATACCCACTGTCACCGTTAGTGTACTGTATTGTCACATACCCACTGTCACCGTTAGTGTACTGTATTGTCACATACTCACTGTCACCGTTAGTGTACTGTACTGTCACATACTCACTGTCACGTTAGTGTACTGTATTGTCACATACTCACTGTCACCGTTAATGTACTGTATTTTCACTGTTGTCAGCCGGAACGGCAGCACGTTCAGGCGTTCATTTGCGCCTTTAAAGGAAGCTTTTTTTCGGACAGATGAACACATTCCGTGTCTATTTGCTTTTTGGCTCAGTTGTGCAGTAACTGTAGATGAGCACCGCAATGAAATGTTCAACTCCGAGCTTCCTTGATAATTCTAAACCAACACTTTCAAACCCTGACGATTTAAACGTCGTGAGCTCAGTATCACTACAGCTTTTGATAAAATAAAACCTACACTGGTTGTATGAAAACGTATGTCGCTCGCATGGTTGGTGATGTGAGATAACTGGGGCTCACACAAACCGTGTTTTTTGTGCTTTCGCTTCAATCTGTGTTTTTTCAAACTTTTTATCCCTCTCCGCCACCAATCTCCCGTGCCTCTCCGTCTCCATCTAGCCCTCTCCCTCTACCCCTACTCTCCACCTACGTCTATGTTGTAGAGTCGGACCATATTGAAGTAGAGCGAACCGTATTGCTTGTGAATTATATTACATATCTCTCGAATATAGGTACCACAATAGTTTCAAGCGAATCTTCTTGATCAGAATAGAACGATAAATACCATCAGAGTTTTCAGTTACAATGATGAGTGAATTAATTCACATATCGCGAAGAGCGTAGCGAATCTCATCGACCACTGGGCACTGCTGCACGAGACCTTGCAGACAACGCATGCACTCTTCCACTGTGCCTCCTTTCATCTTCACCACGCACATCTTGAGCGTCGCGTTTGTGAGCACCACGTCCGATGGATACGTCGGCTTCTCCAACTGCCACTGGGCGCCTTCCCATTCGTCCATCAACTCCTCCAGCGTAACATCCTTCGCCTGTGACTGGTGGTCCGCCGGTACCTCCACAAGCTGTTTGACGCCCCAGAGTATGAATGCATCGAGGGCCCTGAGGCCCGCTCGGCAAGAGGTCAGAAGAAGTAGTCGTCTGATGTCAGACGGCAGGCAGGCCATGAACTGTAGAGCACGGTGAAGGCTGTAGACGACGTAGTCCTGGTCGTCCAGCTCGAGGTGGTTGTGTATGAAGCAACTCAGCCAGCTGGCTGCTCTACCAGCTACCCGGTGATGGTTGCGGGAGATGAGGTGGCCGAGGGTGTTGAGCACCGGTGTGTACGTGCTGTTGGCGGACGCCACCCTTGTGTGGTATTCGGTGTAGCCTTCCACGCCCGTTTTCACCGTGACGATGTCATCGTACCACTGCTGATTGCCAGCTCCCGGGATGAGATGCGCACTTGGATCATCTGCTGTGCTCCACCCAGCCATACTCATGCCGACTATGCTGTCTATGTACTCATTCAGTTTTCTATAGGCTAAGAGCGGGGGTATGCCCGTACCAGCCACCTTCTCCCGGAACGAGTTTTCAGCTGTCACACTCAAATCATAGCACTCCAGCTCTTTTTCATGAAGCACAACACTAATGTCCAGACGCATTTGTTCTCGGGGATCCGTTTGGTCACACTCTTTACTTCCATTCTCAAGAAATTCGCCTATCTGATGAATGTGGCGCTGACTAACGTCTCTCGGATGTGGAGCGTAACTTTCTGCCACCGGTACATTCACCTCCACGGGCGTCTGTGGCTCATTCGACTCCATTTGTTCTGCGGTAACGAGCAAAAGTTCGTGCACGCTCATGGGGAGGTGCCGGGGACCCGAGGTCATAAAGTCTGTGAGGATCTGCATAATCAAGCTTTTGTCAGTATGCTTACCACTGGCTTTTAGGCAATCCCTCATGCAAACTAGCAACGGGGACGTGTCAATGCCTCCACATGATGTCACCCAAAATTCCACATGGTCCTTCCCGATGTCGGGAAAACGTCCGTCCTGCGTTGATGCCGCCTGTTGCAGAACATCCGTGATCCACGCGTCCTCGTCACTCTTGATCCGACCGCACAAAGCAGCGGTCGTCAACAGCAGCCAGTCGTCAAAGGTTGGTCCCGCAACGCCGGGCGGCTGCAGCACCTCCATAGAGTCTCTGAGGAGCTCTGCACAACGAGGAATCGTGCGCTGGTCCCACTCTACGCCGTCCCTGGCCTGGCGCACCAGACATGCAGACAGAGCCCCGACCACCGCCTGGTGTGCGTATACCGTCGCCGCGTTCGTCTCGTCGCCGGCTCGGTCTCGGTGTGGTCTCGCTGCGTCTGCAGCTCCGGTCCCCACATCCCCCGTCGCAGCGACCACGTCACCGTCCACTACTGCCGTGTTGGCGAACCTCGGCGATTTGTCTCGGTCCTCGGTCACCACTTCTTCTGTTGGCACGTATACGGCGTTCGGTTCGCTCACCACTCGACACGCCTCGATAGCATTCAGCAACGGGCCGTGGAAATGTAGCAGAGGCTGTGTGCTAGAAAACTCGAATCTGATCCTGCGGTCGATGTCGTACAGAGATCTGAGCGGGTTCCGACGAACATCCTCAACCTTGAGCCTGATCGCCCTCACGTCCGCATGACTGCAGCTGCTGATGAGGTTGTTCTCGGGAATGAAGTAGCTGGGTATGTTCTGGTCGGCCAGACACACGGCCAGCCGGTCGAGCATGCTCAGTACACGGCCGAGCAGGTGGATCTCTGTCCACTCGGAGTGTGTCGACGTCTCCAGCTCCCAGAACATCAGCGTTTTGATGTGGTACGTCACCAGCACTTGGGGTTCCTTCAAGAACATCTTCTGGATGAGCTTCACCAGGAGGTACACTTTCTTCTGCTGGGACGTTAGACAGAGAGCCAGTCGCTTCTCCGGCACGGAGAACGACAGTCTCCACTCCAGATCCCGGCGGTTGCTGTCAGGATGGCCGGTCGCCACCAGGTGAGTGCTGCACTGCTCCTCGATTTCGCGGCGGACGTGCTGCGGGGGCCACGTAGCTCGGCCTGTAGCGAGTCGCTGAAACCAGCGACCGACGGCGGGCAAGGGCTGAGAGAAGGCTAGTGCTGGCACCGAGTCAAAATCCTCGAGAGTGCCTTGCAGCAGCTGGGTGGTGTTCACGGCGGGCCCGTGCCGCTCGATAATGCGCTCGGGATTCCTGACGGGGCGCATGCTATAATCGTGTGCGAACTTCATGACGGCGTCGCTGGACAGGCAATGCACCTGTCGGCCCTCGTCAGTGTACTCGCACCGAGCAAGGAACGCTTCGGTGTTGACCAGCTCGGACCGCCTGTCCGGGTCCACCAGGACGCGGACGTAGCCTGTGTGGCTGGAGCCGCGTTCGTCCATGTACAAAGGTGCCCCGCCACGCTCGGGCGACACGGGCCATTGATCCAGCACAATCATCACGTCGATGTCTGACTTCACCACAATTGGGTCGTCTCGCCGCTGTGCGTTGCTCGCTTCTGCGGGCTTCACGAGCCCGAGGGGCGTTGGCCGGTTGTGTCGCGGCCTTATCGGACAGGGTTCTGAGGCAGTACGAGGGCACGCAGAGTCCCTCAGCTGATGAGCCGGTCAGCAGTTGACACACAGCATCATCGATGTTGACGCCTACCTCAGCACTGGCCCTCTTGCAGTGGAAGTATTCCTCCAGGTGGCGTAGCGGCAGAAAGTAGCGCAGCGCCAGGGAGCAAGGTGCAAGCTGCAGCCCAGTCAGACTATCCACTTGACGATTTTCCAGAAAATTCGTTAGTTCCATCCTGGGTAGCGAGTAACCATCCACGGTTGATGCCATCCCTGACCACTTGTCATGTGGTCTAAATTTAGGCTAGGTTTGGTTGGGATGGCTGATGGCTGGGTTAGGCTTTATTAATTTGGACAATCTTGAAAAAAACAATGTTTTCATATTTGTCTTTTTCTTAGTTTATTTTCCTAAGAGGGATATTAAACTTGGTTAGGCTACCCTAGGTTACATTATTGGGCTTGTTAGGTTGTATGCTATTTAGGCTTTCCCAGGCTATGTTATGATAGCTCACTTTAACATGCATTTTATGTTAAATTATCTGAATTAAAGCTCTTGTTTGGTATGATTTTGCTTGTAAACTGAAGAGTAAGTATTTACACAGGAAATGGGTGGTCACATTATCTTAATCATTGCAACAAACATTGCATTGGCAAACATTCCAAGCATTTAAAAATTACTCTAATGCACAAATTTACCAAAGTTTTGTCTTACAGTAACATTTGAGTGGTCTGGGACAATGCAATTTGACAGGTAGGTGCCTGCAATCATGAGCTGGGATGTATTTGGTGACACATGGTCATGCATCTTTGGACAAAGGATTATCTGCTGTGTAACAAAGTGAATTTGTGTTCAGTGGAAATATAAACTTATTCTGTAAAATGTAGTTGAAAACTGTGGTATTTGAGCAAATGAAAACACAAATCAAGAACTGTTTGGTATTCTGTGTTGCATTGGCTTCAGGTGTTTCAACCAGGTTTTGATCATTCATCCTCATCACATTTAAGAGTATATGTTATCATTTAACTCCATAGCTCATTGGTCCTGCTAATTAATTCACAAGGAATAAATACTTAAAATTGCAAGTCACAATACCTATGGTATGTATGATTATTGTAAATATGTATTTTTCCTTTCAAGTAATTTTGTAACTCTTGGATTTTTTCCCAATGTCATATTTAGAAAGGTAGTTAGCATGATCGTACCACTCATTTCCTCTGCAGTTTTTGTTTCTCAGTTGTCAGACAAAGTAACACCAAAAGATGAGCTATCGGTTGGGTCATATAGCATACCAAATAATGTTAAGTAAATGGAAAAAGCCACATAGTCTAGACTAACCTAGCCTAGCTTTTAATGTAAGAGAATAGTCTTGAAAGATGGATAAAAAATCAAACAATTTTTATTATAAAACTTATCAAATTAAAAAACCTACTCTGACCTAACATAGCCTAAGCTGCTTTTGAAGAAGAAAGGAGCTTGAGGAACAAAAAAGCATTTTTTGCAACTAAAAAGTGACTCAAGCGAGCCTAACCCCTTTATTTGCTTCCTGCAGGTAAAATATGTCCAAAACCTGTCTTGCGAATACCTCAAAGCACAATAATACTGCACATACAGTACAGGTGGTGTTAATAACATAAATTATTAATGATGCCAAACCCAATTGTGGAATATTGTTCCCCCTTGGTTTGTCATGCACCGAATCTGGAATGCCTCATGCACTGGTGTTGGATGTGAATATTCAGTAAATGTGTTGTTCCAAGGTTGTTGCAGGATTTGAATAATATTTTTTTTTTAAAGAAAATTTGAAGATGTTTTAAAAGCATTAGTGTTGTTAAAATAGTTTTATTATACACCAGGGCCCTTATTATTTGCAAGAAATTGACGCTGTCCTTACTTAACCCGCGCACGTCCGGGGGGGCAGATATCTCCCCCCCCCCCTGCGGTTTTTCCTACTTTGCCGCCATACTAATCGGGTTAGCAAGGCCAAACCTCGCATGGCTGCTCATTGGTCTTTTCCACATATCCCCAGAAATGTTTGACCCTGGGTCACCTCAAGTCAGGTCACCAGGTCAGGTGAAGTGACCCAACATCCCTCGGAGTTCTAGGTGGCATCACTCCCACAATAATTGGGCGATTGATTTCAAACTTATATCACGTCATGATCTTATCAGGGACTATAATATGTATATCACGTTTTTTTTCGTAGCATTGACCTGAGGTCAGGTCGCGGCCATGGCTTCGCCCATTATAGGCCTATGGTAAAATATACAAATGTTTCCTGCCCCCCCGACGAGGCACCACCTTTCCGTGGTGGGGGGGATTGAGTACCCCAATGATCTGGCGACCATCTTACCGGTGAGGGATGAGACTAAGAGTGCCTCACTCGTCCTTCCATCCTTACGCTCCTATTCCAATGCCCATCTCATCTCAACATCCATGTCCTTCACCTGGCCCTGCAACACCAACTCTCCCTATCATGAGCAGGTAGGACAACTTCCCCGGTCCTGCCCACCAGCTCAGTTTTATCGGGGTAGCCGCGCCCCTTCGGCCCGCCCCCCGGGGTTGACGGAGTCCTGGAGGTTGAGGTCCCCCGTCGCACGGCGCTAGTTGTGACGGGGGACCAACACGCCTCTTTGGTCCTAATATCCCGGAGGGGCGGGCGGGCCCGTAGGGCCCCATACGGGTCAAGTGGCCGGTCGCCTCGGGCCGGGGACCTGGGATACTTCCCAGTGTCTCCCGGCCCGGCCGGCTGGGGTCAAGGGGTGGGCGGCGCTGGATCCCGGTCGGGGTGGTGAGTCTCTCTCTCTCCTGGCCGGGTGATGGCGTCGCCCGCCCCGTATAGCTTCGCGGACGTCTGGCGTCCTCTCATTCCCGGGACCCAGGCGTCCCCCCCCCCCCAGTTGGGCCCCAGCGTGGTGCGACGTCCGCGAGGCAGAAACCAAAGCACACTACATGGCAACCAGAATAACCAAAAACGCCCCTGGCCGCTCTCGTAGGGGCCAGACCAGCCCCCCACTCGCGACGGGTGGGGGCTCCCCTAACACAGACAGCGGTGCTAACGTTCCCCCTGCACCTCGTGTCCTCATTTTCAGAGGACTAACGAGAAGTCTTGCCTCTCTATCTCCATTTCAACGACGAAACGGATGTGACAGGTTTGGGAAGATTGCTAGATGTGAGAGGTTGAAGGATGGTGCTTTGGAGGTGGAGTTTGTGGTGGCCAAGGAGGCGGAGATTGCCTTGAGGTTATCTGAGTTTGTGTACAGTGTACGGAGAGGTGACACGAGAGTGGATGAGAGTATTGGAATTAAAGTAGAACCCCATCAAACAAAAAACACATCTCGAGGAATAATAAACTGCTATGACCTGAGCGGCGTACCAGAGGACGAGATAGTTGATGGATTGTCCGAGTTTGGAGTCACGGAAGCAAGAAGGATGAGGGTGAGAAGGGGTGCGGATACAGTCCCGACAAATAACATAATTTTGACTTTTAACAGAACAGACATACCATCAGAAATACGTGTGGGGTACGTGCGTGTGAAGGTGCGTCTCTTCCTCCCCAACCCAATGCGTTGTTTTAGGTGCCAGCGATATGGGCATACGACTCAATTTTGTAGAAATCGCCCAGCGTGTGGTAAGTGTGCCTCGAATGACCATATTTTCGAGCATTGTACTTCCTCGACCCCCCATTGTGTGAACTGTGGGAGAGAACAAAGCCACCACACTTCTTCTGACCGATCTTGCCCGTCCTACCTGAAACAAAAAGAAATCATAGCAATCAAACACACACAAAAGATAACCTTTCGGGAAGCAAGAGACTTATACGACCAATCCCATCCCAAAATGTCCTACGCTTCGAAATTAAAATATACACCAGGCCTTAGTCTGACACCTCCGCAACACATACAGCCCGAAAAGGCCTCGGATCTCATTTTTCAATTGACTGCCCTCCTTCGAGCCTTTGGTGTGCCTCTTGCGTCTCCGGTGAGGCAGGGGCGGTCCACCCAAAGCGTTGCCGAAGGAACCGTAGCGCCACCCACCACCAATAAAGGCGCTGACGAACCGTCTGAGGCCTCATCCCGAACAGCATCTAGGGGTGGGGAGTGGACACAGGTCCAGCGGTCAAAGAGACCTGCTAGATCCCCTCCACCCATGCCCAGCCCCTGCCCATCCACCACGAATCCCCCGCCTCCCACTCCACGCCCTCCCTCCAATCCCCCCTCGCCTCCCCCACGTACCGCCACCACCTCCAAATCCCTCCTCTCCACCTCCTCCCTCCCTGAACCCTCCGCCCTTCCCCCTAGTCAGACCTCGCCCTCACATTCAACCTCTACTTCCGCACCTCCATCGCCGTCTCGTAGTACAAACCGACCCTTTCAAATACCCGAGGCTAGACTTACTCATCAAGAAGCTGAAAGGGAGCTCGTGAAGCGAAGCGAGCGCGGCTCATCGATATGGAGAAGGCCCGAGCGATGAGCCGCCAAGGGGCTGACAAGGCTCCACCCCAAAGGCCGGCCACCCCGTCGCCACGACGGAAAGTGGAGGGACCGGCTTCCTACAGCATGGGCCCTCCCCCACCCCCACCTCGACTGGGCTCCCAGAAGCGAGGCCTGCCGACGTCTGACTCTCCGCCGGGCCAAGGATCGCCGAGCTCCCGCCCCAGGACCCAGTCCCTTGGACCGAGTGTCGGTGTGCCCTCTGAGGCACCGACTGGTTCGTGGGCCCCGGTTAGTCCTTCGTGAGCTTACCTGTTTTACCTCGCTCTTTAAAATATACACTTTTCACACATTATACATACGTTACAACGTCATCAATCTATACACTCACTAATTGTACAATGGACCATTGGGATTGTGAGTGTCTTCTGTGATAGTAACTGTGGTAATTCTACATACCTACTTTAACCCATTTTAAATGGATCGACCGCGGTCCATTTTACAATGGAATTGTAGGGGGCTGAGAACCAGCACCGAAGAGCTCCAGGCACTCTCAAACCGCCACTGCCCTGCAGTCATTTGCCTCCAGGAGACCAAGGTGAAGCCGGGCTACTTTTTCAGCATAAAATGCTACTCAGTCTTCCGTGAGGATACGCATTCTGACACCATTGCGCATGGCGGTGTGCTGCTGGCCGTCCACCATAGCTTAGCGGCACAGAGATTGGCGCTCCACTCCAAGCTGCAGGCTGTTGCAGTAAGAGTGCATTTTGACCATCGCCTCATAACTATTTGTTCTCTGTACTTGCCGCCTGGTGCTGGGTTTCCATCCACTGAGTTACGACACCTGATGTCAGAGCTGCCCCCGCCGGTTTTAATACTAGGCGACTTTAACTCACACCATACAGCATGGGGATGCGAGGATATCAATGCGCGAGGTCGGCTTTTGGAGTCTTTTATGCACAACGAATCCCTGTGCATTCTAAATACCGGAACGCCGACACACTTTACTCTGCCATCCGGCCATACATCAGCTTTGGACCTTAGTTTGTGTAGTCCACAACTTGCACAGCTTTTTACCTGGTCTGTGGCTGATGACCCTCTCGGCAGTGACCATTTTCCTGTGTGGTTAGAGTACCAGGACGGCGCAATACTTGGAACTCGACCACGCCGATGGAATTTTAAGAAGGCGGACTGGACAGCATATGAGGCACAACTGGAAGAGCTTTTCTCCGCGCGATCTCGTGCGGCACCTATGTCGGTGGAAACAATTACCAACGTAATAGTGCAGACCGCCACTGACTTTATACCCCGCACCTCTGGCTCTCCTCGTCGCGCTCCCGTCCCATGGTGGACAGATGAGTGTCGCCAGGCTATCCGGACAAGACGGCGGGCTTTCAGAACCTTTGACCGAAGTAGCAATACGGCCAATCTCATCGCCTTTCGACAGGCTCGGGCCAACGCACGGCGCACCATCCGGGAGGCTAAGCGTACCTCGTGGAGGGCCTACGTGAGCAAACTAAGTCGCTCCACACCCACATCACAGATCTGGTCAAGGATAAAGCGCATCGCAGGCCAGTTCAACTCCACCCCTTTACCAGCACTACGGGTGGGTGGCCGAGACGTCACGCACCCGGTTGATGTGGTAAACGAAATGGCCCGTACCATATCTGACCGATGCCGTTGCAACAGTGGTGACATCTTCACACGTCGCAAAGTCGAGTGTGAGAAGCAGCCATTGAACTTCTCCACCTCTGAGCAGCTCTGTTATAACGAGCCATTCACCTTGACTGAGCTGAGTGCCGCTATTGGAGCCCTTCGAAGCGTATCCGAGGGTCCAGACCACGTACACAATGACATGCTCAAGCATCTCCCAACACGGGCACTTGAGGTTCTGCTGGACACGATAAATACACTTTGGGAGAAAGGCGACTTTCCGTCTACCTGGCGGAATGCTATTATGATACCAATTTTGAAACCCGGCAAGGATGCTTCAGACCCGGCGAGCTACCGACCCATCTCACTAACATCATCACTTTGTAAACTGATGGAGAAAATGGTTAATGTGCGCCTGACGTGGTTTCTGGACTGGTATGATATTTTAACTAATGCACAGTGTGGTTTTAGGAAAAACCGCAGCACCACCGACCATCTTTTAACTCTTGACACTGTGGTACGAGAAGCTTTCCACCAAAATCGTCACGTCGGTGCAGTGTTTTTCGATATCCAGGGAGCCTATGACACAACTTGGCACTACGGCATTCTGAACAAGGTCTTTAGCTATGGAATTCGTGGGTCCATGGCTTACTTCCTCGATAATGTTTTGTCGAGACGCTTTTTTCGCGTACGCATCGGGAACTACTTATCAGACAGGTATCCACAAATTGATGGAGTACCGCAAGGAAGTGTTCTAAGCGTGGCGCTGTTCGCCATCGTGATTAACGACATCTGCGACTCCCTTCCACGTAGCATTGGCAGATCACTCTTTGTTGACGATGTAGCGATTTGGTGTTGTACATCCAGTGCACCTTCGATGGCACGACAACTGCAGTTGGCGGTATCCCACTTGGAAAAGTGGAGTTCCGAGAACGGGTTTAGGTTCTCGACTGCAAAAACAGTTGGCATGCACTTTTGTCGGCGCCGCCGGAACTGCTCGGACCCTGATCTCCAGCTGTACGGTGAGCGAGTTCCCTTCCGGCGGGTTGCTCGATTCTTGGGAGTTATTTTTGACACTCGTCTTAACTACAAGGAGCATTTTAAGACACTTCGGGAGAAGTGTTTTACATCCCTAAACCTGCTAAAGATGGTTGCACACACATCTTACGGAGGAGACAGGAAAACCATGTTACTGTTGTATCGCTCTCTTATTCGTTCAAAACTGGACTATGCGTGTTTTATATATGACAGCGCATGTGCAACAAGCAAGCGCTCACTGGACACTGTGCACCACTCGGCGCTCCGCATTGTGACTGGCGCTTTCCGCACCTCACCTTCTGCCAGCCTTCTGGCTGAAACCCACGAGCCACCACTCTCGCTCCGCCGCGAAATGCTCGGGATGCGCTATGCCTGTAAGCTGCGCCAATTCCCTGGTCATCCCACATACTCGCATGTGTTCTCCCATCGACTCATTGCATCATTTGGTCGAGGACGCATTCTGCATGCCATTCCTTTTTGCGTTCGCATACGCAGACTCTTTGAGGACAGTGGTATTCGACCGAAGGGAATTATGCAGTCCATTCTGGCTGAAACGCCGCCATGGCAGGTGACTCCTCCTATAATAGATATGTCACTTTCCTCGGTTGGAAAGGACCATGCGACACCACAGTACCGACTGTCATGTGCGCTGGAACACATAGCCTCGTTCGAGGGATACGTCCCAACTTACACAGATGGATCCAAGACGGATGATGGTGTGGGCAGTGCATTTGTTACTGGGCCTCTGTCAAGATCTTTTTCCCTACCACCACATGCAACTGTTTACACTTCAGAGCTGGTGGCGATCTCAAAGGCCCTCAGTTTTATTGAAGTGGGGCGGGATGCCTCGCATGTGATTTTTACCGACTCTCTCAGCAGTCTCTGGGCGCTAAAGCAGTTTAACCCACCTGACACCATTTTACAGGACGTTTTACGGCGTCTGGGATCACTGGCTCAAGCTGGGAAGACTATCGTCATCTGTTGGATCCCGAGCCATGTCGGCATCGTGGGGAACGAGGCAGCGGATGCTGCTGCGAAACGAGCAGCTCAAGCACCATATTTGCGATCTATGCCGCTCCCCGCCAGGGAGTATGACCGTTCTATCGCGACCTTTGTTTTTAAAAAATGGCAGTCTAGTTGGGACACTGCAGGTTAATAAACTGCGAACAATCAAGCCATGTCTTGGGGAGTGGCCCTCATCCTACCGTAGGACGAGGCAAGACGAGGTCGTGCTCTGCCGCCTTAGGCTAGGGCACACCCACGCAACACACCACCATCTGCTCTGTGGGGAGGACAGGCCAAACTTCCCTCGATGTCACGCACCACTTTCAGTACGTCACGTTCTGATATCCTGTCCCCTGCTCGCCGATGCTCGAAGACGCCTTCTCGGAGTCGTGCAGTCTCCGTCAATCCGCGAACTCCTGGGTGACAACTCACGCGTAGTAACTTCAGGACAACTGTTTCGCTTTCTCTCGGATGTCAAATTTAGAGCGATTTACACACCTCACTGACATGTAGCACTATAAGCTCGGAATGATCTGCCTATATTTTGAAAGCTCGCGTACTACTGTTGGCATGAATTCTCTTAAGTTGTCCATCTAAAATTGTTATGGGCGCTGTATGACCAACGCAGTCGATGCGCCCTTAAGCCCAAATAACCAACCAACAAATGTTTCCTGGTTACATATTTGCTCTCGGAATTACCTCCAACGGTTATGGCGTGTAGTTGGAAGCTATTCTCAATGTTACCGCTGACATTTTTGCTCAGTGTCAGCTGAGGTCACCTGAAGGTCACCAAGGTCAGCTGAGGTCACCTGAAATCACTAGCACATTTCTGCGCATTATATCGCACTGCATTGAGCTAGAAGGCTGAAATTACCGTCAATGTGCTTGTATCGCCAAGACGTGTCGATTGATACATTAAATGACCTCCCTAGTCTACCCCATGACCTTGACCTGAGGTCACCGTTAGTGTACTGTATTGTCACATACACACTGTCACCGTTAGTGTACTGTATTGTCACATACTCACTGTCACCGTTAGTGTACTGTATTGTCACATACTCACTGTCACCGTTAGTGTACTGCACTGTCACATACTCACTGTCACCGTTAGTGTACTGTATTGTCACATACTCACTGTCACCGTTAATGTACTGTATTTTCACTGTTGTCAGCTGGAACGGCAGCGCATTCAGGCGTTCATTTGCGCCTTTAAAGGAAGCTTTTTCGGACAGATGAACACATTCCGTGTCTATTTGTTTTTGGCTCAGTTTTGCAGTAACTGTAGATGAGCACCGCAATGAAATGTTCAACTCCGAGCTTCCTTGATGATTCTAAACCAACACTTTCGAACCCTGACGATTTAAACGTCGTGAGCTCAGTATCACTACAGCTTTTGATAAAATAAAACCTACACTGGTCGTATGAAAACGTATGTTGCTCGCATGGTTGGTGATGTGAGATAACTGGGCCTCACACAAACCGTGTTTCTTGTGCTTTCGCTTCAATCGGTGTTTTTTCAAACTTTTTATCCCTCTCCGCCACCAATCTCCCGTGCCTCTCCGTCTCCATCTAGCCCTCTCCCTCTACCCCTACTCTTCACCTACGTGTATGTTCTAAAGTCGGACCATATTGAAGTAGGGCGAACCGTATTGCTTGTGAATTATATTACATATCTCTCGAATATAGGTACAACAATAGTTTCAAGCGAATCTTCTTGATCAGAATAGAACGATAAATACCATCAGAGTTTTCAGTTACAATGATGAGTGAATTAATTCACATATCGCGAAAGCGTAGCGAATCTCATCGACCACTGGGCACTACTGCACGAGACCTTGCAGACAACGCATGCATTCTTCCACTGTTCCTCCTTTCATCTTCACCACGCACAGCTTGAGCGTTGCGTTTGTGAGCACCACGTCCGTTGGATACGTCGGCTTCTCCAACTGCCACTGGGCATCTTCCCATTCGTCCATCAACTCCTCCAGCGTGACATCCATCGCCTGTGACTGGTGGTCCGCTGGTACCTCCACAAGCTGGTTGACGCCCCAGAGTATGAATGCATCGAGGGCCCTGAGGCCCGCTCGGCAAGAGGTCAGAAGAAGTAGTAGTCTGATGTCAGACGGCAGGCAGGCCATGAATTGTGGAGCACGGTGAAGGCTGTAGACGACGTAGTCCTGGTCGTCCAGCTCGAGGTGGTTGTGTATGAAGCGACTCAACCAGCTGGCTGCTCTACCAGCTAGCCGGTGATGGTTTCGGGAGATGAGGTGGCCGAGGGTGTTGAGCACCGGTGTGTACGTGCTGTTGGCGGACGCCACCCTCGTGTGGTATTCGGTGTAGCCTTCCACGCCCGTTTTCACCGTGACGATGTCATCGTACCACTGCTGATTGCCAGCTCCCGGGATGAGATGCGCACTTGGATCATCTGCTGTGCTCCACCCAGCCATACTCATGCCGACCATGCTGTATCTGCACTCATTCAGTTTTCTATCGACTAAGAACTGGGGTATGCCCGCACCAGCCACCTCCTCCAGGAACGACTTTTCAGCTATCACACTCAGATCATAGGACTCCAACTCTCTTTCATGAAGCACAACACTAATGTCCAGACGCATTTGTTCTCGGGGATCCGTTTGGTCACACTCCCTACTTCCATTCTCAAGAAATTCGCCTATCTGATGAATGTGGCGCTGACTAACGTCTCTCGGATGTGGAGCGTAACTCTCTGCCACCGGTGCATTCACCTCCACGGGCGCCTGTGGCTCATTCGACTCCATTTGTACTGCGGTGACGAGCAAAAGTTCGTGCACGCTCATGGGGAGGTGCCGGGGACCCGAGGTCATGAAATCTGTGAGGATCTGCATAATCAAGCTTTTGTCAATATGCTTACCACTGGCTTTTAGGCAATCCGTCATGCAAACTAGGAACGGGGACGTGTCAATGCCTCCACATGATGCCACCCATAATTCCACATGGTCCTTTCCGATGTCGGGAAAACGTCCGTCCTGCGTTGATGCCGCCTGTTGCAGAACATCCGTGATCCACGCGTCCTCGTCACTCTTGATCCGACCGCACAAAGCAGCGGTCGTCAACAGCAGCCAGTCGTCAAAGGTCGGTCCAGTAACGCCAGGCGGCTGCAGCACCTCCACAGAGTCTCTGAGGAGCTCTGCACAACGAGGAATCGTGTGCTGGTCCCACTCTACGCCGTCCCTGGCCTGGCGCACCAGACATGCAGACAGAGCCCCGACCACCGCCTGGTGTGCGTCTACCGTCGCCGCGTTCGTCTCGTCGCCGGCTCGGTCTCGGTGTGGTCTTGCTGCGTCTGCAGCTCCGGTCCCCACATCCCCTGTCGCAGCGACCACGTCACCGGCCACTGCTGCCTCGTCGGCGAACCTCGGCGATTTGTCTCGGTCCTCGGTCACCACTTCTTCTGTTGGCACGTATACGGCGTCCGGTTCGCTCACCACTCGACACGCCTCGATGGCATTCAGCAACGGGCCGTGGAAATGTAGCAGAGGCTGTGTGCTAGAAAACTCGAATCTGATCCTGCGGTCAATGTCGTACAGAGATCTGAGCGGGTTCCGACGAACATCCTCAACCTTGAGCCTGATCGCCCTCACGTCCGCATGACTGCAGCTGCTGATGAGGTTGTTCTCGGGAATGAAGTAGCTGGGTATGTTCTGGTCGGCCAGACACACGGCCAGCCGGTCGAGCATGCTCAGTACACGGCCGAACAGGTGGCTCTCTGTCCACTCGGAGTGTGTCGACGTCTCCAGCTCCCAGAACATCAGCGTTTTGATGTGGTACGTCACCAGCACTTGGGGTTCCTTCAAGAACATCTTCTGGATGAGCTTCACCAGGAGGTACACTTTCTTCTGCTGGGACGTTAGACAGAGAGCCAGTCGCTTCTCCGTCACGGAGAACGACAGTCTCCACTCCAGATCCCGGCGGTTGCTGTCAGGATGGCCGGTCGCCACCAGGTGAGTGCTGCACTGCTCCTCGATTTCGCGGCGGACGTGCCGCGGGGGCCACGTAGCTCGGCCTGTAGCGAGTCGCTGAAACCAGCGACCGACGGCGGGCAAGGGCTGAGAGAAGGCTAGTGCTGGCACCGAGTCAAAGTTACTCAGAGTGCCATGCAGCAGCTGGGTGGTGTTCACGGCGGGCCCGTGCCGCTCGATAGTGCGTTCGGGATTCCTGACGGAGCGCATGCTATAATCGTGTGCGAACTTCATGACGGCGTCGCTGGACAGGCAATGCACCTGTCGGCCCTCGTCCGTGTACTCGCACCGAGCAAAGAACGCTTCGGTGTTGACCAGCTCGGACCGCCTGTCCGGGTCCACCAGGACGCGGACGTAGCCTGTGTGGCTGGAGCCGCGTTCGTCCATGTACAAAGGTGCCCCGCCACGCTCGGCCGACACGGGCCATTGATCCAGCACAATCATCACGTCGATGTCTGACTTCACCACAATTGGGTCGTCTCGCCGCTGTGCGTTGCTCGCTTCTGCGGGCTTCACGAGCGGGGCGTTGGCCGGTTGTGTCGCGGCCTTATCGGACAGGGTTCTGAGGCAGTACGAGGGCACGCAGAGTCCCTCAGCTGATGAGCCGGTCAGCAGTTGACACACAGCATCATCGATGTTGACGCCTACCTCAGCACTGGCCCTCTTGCAGTGGAAGTATTCCTCCAGGTGGCGTAGCGGCAGAAAGTAGCGCAGCGCCAGGGAGCAAGGTGCAAGCTGCAGCCCAGTCAGACTATCCACTTGACGATTTTCCAGAAAATTCGTTAGTTCCATCCTGGGTAGCGAGTAACCATCCACGGTTGATGCCATCCCTGACCACTTCGTATCGGTAGCATGCTGCTCCTCGGGCCCTCCACGCAGTGCGTAACGCCTGGCCTGCCGTTCGTCACACGTGTCTGGTTCTTGGCGACCGACCCGCTGTCCTCTAAATTCGTCTTGCTGTTCACGGCACATGGCCTGCCGTTCCTTATGTCCGACTTGACGTTCATCTGACCTGTCCTGCTCCACTTCTGACCTTTCCTGATACTCCTCGAGCCCATTCCGCTGACCTTGGGACATGTCCGGCTGTTTATCGCACCTCTCCTGAATCTCCTCGTACCTCTCCCGAGGCGCCCCGGCGTTACGTTGTTCCTTGACTATGTTCCGCTGCTTCTTGGCGTGCTATGCTGCTCCTTGGGCCTGTCCTGCTGTTCTTCTGACCTGTCCACTTGTTCATCGTCCCCGACCTGGCACTCATCGGACGCGCCCTGCGTGTCTCTGCGCTCATGTCCTCGCTGGCATCCACGGCGCCACTGCTCGAGCTCGCCGCCGATCGCCCAAAACGCACACTGGGCTCTGTTTTCGCCGTTTCTCAAGCCCCTGGCTGCACTGCGGGCCCCGACCACCGACCTTCCGCGCGACGCCGCGTGACTAAGCCGGATCGGCGCATCCCGACAGCTGACTGCGTATCAAAGCTGCCAGATTCGTGCAGCGAAAAGTCTCAAGCTTCGGTGTGAAAGTCGTCGCTCGTCGCGATGCGCCCAGCTGAGCAGCACATCATGACCTCGAAACTAGCCAGGAGGAAATACATGTGTATAAAAACTTCCGCTGTAGCTCAGTCATTTCACTTGAGCCCCTCACCACACTCCTTTCCGCAACATAGCTGGCAGCGCCTCTGGGTTACTGCCTGTGTATTTTGGCCCGTCTCGCTTCAGCTCCTGCAAATGTAAGGGTTATGTGCTTTGGCTCATGCAACGGAAGTCCGCTTAATGAGCCTCCCCTCCCCATAACAGCAGAAATTATGGGTCGATAAGCGTGCATTTCAATGGAATTAGAAAGCTCCCTACCCCACACTCCGAATCGGATACTGATGTTGCAGAAAGCGTCGCAGTGCCTGCCGGGTTAACCGATGCGAGGTCAAAGTTCACAGGCTAAGTTGAGGTTATGTGAGCTGGGCTGATCTTTCAAGATGTTTGTATGATCTGCATCACTTGATAAGTTATGATCGTTACCGTTCGAAGGTACGATATTAGGCTTTGGCATCCATGATGCGCGCAGTTCCATGGATGTTTTTTCAGGTGATTTGGCAGGAAGCTTGCCAAAATATTGTCTTTCAACTCCCGGAGTGCGGAATAATGTTCTGCCCTTTTAGTTCGGGGTTAACATTGCCTCCCCACCCACTAACGCTCGCATGATATAAATATGCGGTAAACGGTTTGGGATAGTTACATCCTTGAACTTCCAGTTACCTAAAACATTTTCCTACATCTTTTTGCCGATATTCCAGATCAGATCAAACAGGTCAATGTCAGGGTGCAGTCAGCAGGGGCGTCGATTTGTATCCTTTTGTGGGCGCCATGGCCATGGGTGTAACTTTATATATATATGGGGTGGCAGGTGCCACCACATCCATGAAAAATGCCCCCCCATTCGATCCAAGTGCCCCCCCCCCATGACGGCAGGCGTTGTACCAACATCGGAGCTTTAATGTGCCTGGTGACATACCGTGCCGGACGGCAATGCTGTCGGCTTTCACGCTGCCATTTGCTATGAAGGGAAAATATCCATGCTACTGCGAATTGGCAGCAATTTGGCAGCGTGGTTGCGAAATCCGGCTAGTTTCCCCTCCGTATCTGTACCCGTAGTATGTCCTGCCCATGAATGAGTGATTTTTTTTCGTAATGGCAATTCCATTGCTTTACATGCATTACAACATAAATATTGAGTCAAATGGTTTGCAGTAATAATTTGATCACGTCCGGAGGTGAATATGAAAACGATTATTTAACTTTCTAGAAAGTGAAGTGAAAGCTGCGCAGCATTTACCAAAAGAAATACGTGACCTTGGCGTCTTGGCGCGCATCAACAATAGAAGAGTTGTGGAATGTGGATCTGTGGGTGGCTGAAGCTAAGGTGCGAGGGTCAGCGTCAGCGTTCTGTTGCGACGCTTTTGTAACTGAGACTCATCTACATAGATGTGTTTGCTATACTTTCTAAACGTCAAACATGTCTCAAAAGAGGAAGAATGTGCAAAGGTCCATATTGGACATGTTTTCTAACAGCAAAAGGTAAGCACATAAGGGGCTCTCCCCTACATTAATTTCACCTTCCTGAAAAGCTTTCGTCCTCATAGAAGGGCGTTAAGGTTGCGAAATTGTATGGATTTAACCGGTTTTTGCCATTTTCCTGAAACAGAATGATATGGATAATGGAGTGCATCATGGGCATAGGAACGTTTCAAAAAGTGGAGGACATGGCACACCCGTCCCCCCGTTCTTACTCATATAGAGTGCATGAGCAGCACAGGTAATCAGGCGCGTATCTATGGTGGGGGGGGGGGCGAAGCTGGCGACCGCCATCCCGCTACTCCCGATTTTTTAAGAAAAATCACATGAAAGTGCTATTTTCTCGAAACCTAAGCGTGTTTTATCATAAAACCATCTCCTACATCGCAAGCTGCCCAAATCCGATGAGTTTTTTTTTATTGAAGAACATTTTTGAGATTTCGCCCGCCTCCAAGAAATTCCGCCCTCCCCCAAGAAAAATCCTAGATACGCGCCTGCAGGTAATTATCAGAAATCATTCGCCCCTACGAATGAGCTGAATCGCACCGAGCGTTGATTAATCCAGTTGTCACATCCTCAGGTCACATCCCGATCCCGATCCATCTAATCAAGAGGACGATCCACAAAGTGCCGAGGCTGTCGGTGTCGAACCACCATCAACAGTCCAGGAGTCCGTCACCGAAGATCCAGGGTAAGCTGCGAACACTGCGAAATCATCCCTCGCGGGAAATCCGGAACTATTATTTCATTACTACCCATTAGATGGCCAGCTCATCCAAACCCCTGTTGTGCAGGCTGCACCGCCAGACCGGCCGTGCCCACAGCGCGGCGCCCTGGGCGCCACCTCACAGGGCGCCGCACCTCACCCAGGCTTAAAAGTCAAATTGCGAGTTCCTGTGCATACAATTTCATACGAATGCATAACAATTTGTGCCGTTTCGCGGCGCAAACCCAACCAGCTGTGCTGCTTTCTGAGGCGTCCCGCATCGACAATCCTATTGTGCTGATACATTTTGTGCGGATTGGCGAAAATATCCATTTCCGCACTCGCACCGCTGGCGACGCGAACAGAACAAGCACGTGTCTTTTTTTCGCGACACCGACAGCCAGTTCCGAGACACTTCTGCTGTCCTTAAACTTTGTCTGAGATTGGGCCACAAAATGCCTGCAAAATTAAACATTTCTGGGCCGCTTCGCGACACAAACTATAAACCACAACCACACTAACTTTACCATGCTCTGCCCGTTTAGTTCCGGATTTCCGATTGGAACCAAGAAGAAAATTGATAGTCTTGCCATACCAGCTGTACCTACTCGCGCACATGTGTCATGCAAATTGCAAACTAAGCGTTCTTGTGCATCTGTCATCGTTTTGAAACGGTTGCTGAAACGGTCACCCATGAATGGCTTTTTATTGTCGTTATCACGTCCACCACGTCCTTATCCTAATCCTTCTCTCTTCTTCCACAGCCCGTGCGCTCCGTCCACGTCCGAGCCTGTCAAGCCGCGTCAGCCCGCGCCTGAACGTGGGAAGAACTTTCAGTTCTCAAAGTGGAAGAAGACCTACCCGTGGCTGGTCAACCACGATGGCAAGTACGTCACCTGTCGCGAGTGCACCACAGCGCATGGGCTAGGGCTTCTGTCAGGAGAGCCACATCTCGATCTGGCCTTCATCTCGCGGGGGTTCAAATCGTGGAAAAAAGTGCCTGCTGGCTTCTCCCAGCATGCGAGATCACGGTCTCACCTAAGGGCTGTGGAAGCCCTGATCGGACGCGGACGTGAGAACCCTACCCAAGTTCAGGTACTAAGTGGGCATGCGAAGGCGGTGGATGAGGCGCGAACTGCGCTCGATGCTATCTTCGACGCAATCGAGTATCTCGCCCGCCAGTGCCTTCCGCTTCGCAATCGAGATAAGGGCTCCAGCAACCTGCAGGCGCTCCTGACCACGATGGCCAAGAAGAACCCAGCTCTGGAGAAGTGGCTGAGAAGGGACACGCAGATGTACCTCAGTCCGCAAATCCAGAATGAGATACTGGAGCTGATGGCCCACACCATACTGAAACAGACTGCGACGGAGGTCGGTGCTGCTGAGGCGTTCGCCATCATCGTCGACGAGTCGACCGACGTGTCCCGGCAAGAGCAGGTGTCGCTGTGTGCCAGGTTCGTGGATCCAGGCTGTGAGGTCCAGGAAGTGTTCCTCGGCTTTTACAGCACCGACAGCACCACAGCCGACACGCTGGCGAGGCTGATCCTGGACGCTCTCCAGCGCCTCAACCTGCCCATTGAGAAACTCAGGGGTCAGTGCTACGATGGGGCTTCAAACATGGCAGGGCGAATTAGCGGCGTCCAAGTCCGCATCAAGGAGAAGCAGCCGAAGGCGCTGTTCATCCATTGCGCAGCACACCGTCTCAACTTGGCCACCCTGACAGCCGCGACCCCTGCGCTCAGAAACGCGCTCGGAGAGGCGTCGGGACTTATCGAGTTCGTTCGCATCTCACCGAAGCGCCTGGCCATGTTCGAGCAACACCAAGAGGACACGGCCGCCGGACTGACCTCATTCTGCCGCACCCGGTGGACCTGCAACGAGCGGAGCCTGACGTCACTCCTGTCCAACTGGGCTGCCGTGCTGGCTACGCTGCACGCCATCGAGGAAGATCCCACAGCCTCACCCGAGTCGGCCGCCAAGGCCCATGGCTACCGGCGGGCGATGGAAGAGTTTGACTTTTTCTTCATGGCGAGCCTGGGCCTGCGCGTCTACCAGCTGGTCACGCCGGTGATCACAGCGATCCAGAGCAGACAGGAGTCTGTCACCGGCGTCCTCAGCAATGTCAGACTGATGAGGGAGGCCGTGCTGTCCCAGTGCAGCGAGGCCGTCTGCGACCGGTTCTGGTCCGACGCTGTCGCTAAGGCTGACTCGCTCGGAGTGGATGAGCCGCGCCTGAGACGGCCTGTCAAGAAGCCGCAGCGGCTGAGGGACAACGACGATGAAGAAGCGCCGCCGAAAACACCTAAGGAGCGCTACAGCCGTGAGTACGACGGCGCTCTGCGCAGCCTGGCAGCTTCCATCAAGGACCGGTTCACCAAAGGCGACGACCAGGTTCTGCAAGGGGTAGAGGCAGCCCTGGCTGGAAACCAAGACGAGGGCCCGCGCGCAGCGCGGTTCTACGGTCTAGATGAAGAGCGAGTCGTCCTTCACCTGCGGTTTTTGCACGACGCTGGACGCAGGCCAAAGTCACTGCAAGATGCTGCCGAGATGATTAGTGAGCTGCAGGATCTGGTCCCGGAGGCGGCGCGTCTGGTGCGCCTGGCGCTCACAGCGCCGGCGACGAGCTGCTCCGCGGAGCGCTCTCTCAGCCTGATGAGAAGGCTGAAAACCTACATGCGTGCAACAATGGGCCAAGCTCGGTTCAACCACCTCGCTGTGTGCGCGGCGTACGGGCGAGAGCTTGGGGCTCTTGATCGGAAGGAACTCCTGCGAGAGTTCGTTGGCCGCAGCGCTCAGAGGAGGCACGCATTCGGTCTGATCTGAGCAGAGCAGACACTGGATGTGTGACGTGACGCGTGACGCGCCATGCGTGTCGACGTGAGTGATAAAATTGCTCTGTCGTGGGGCGTCAACGACGTTGGAACGTGTGACGTGTTAAATTGTGATGCACCAATGGGATATAGAAGTGCGCCGTCCTGTCATGAGGCATGACGTAACGTTTCCATGGAAGATCTTCGCCGAAGTGATCAGCTCTAAGTTATGGACATATAAAGATAAACCTTTCCGCTAATTTTAAATGTCTAAGTACGCAGTGCACAGCTGGATGAATGGATGTCAACTCTGCCGACAGAGACAGCGGCGGGCTGCAATGTATGTACATATATGGTGTGATTTGGTCCAAATAGGTAGTTACTGCAATCGGGCCATTTCAACTTTACACGCTGGTGGGAAAACCATTCAAGGTAGTCTTTCACACCAAATACTCAAAAACGTTGTCTCTAAACTGTGAAATAGAGAAGGCTCTGGCCTTTTCCAGAAAAGACAGGCGTTCAAAGTATTGGCCCTCTTTCGGCGTACCCTGTAATACCTAGTTCTGTATGTCTGTCCTGGGTCAGGTGAGGTATAAAAAAAAAATGGACGACGTGCCCCCCCCCCCATTGCAAAATGAAAAGTTACACCCCTGGCCATGGCCCCACCAATGTTGATCTTGGCCCCCCACCAATAACCTATGCAATTTTATGCTGACAAGAAAGCTAAAGGGAACAAATGAAAAACATCATGCTAAGTAGAAACGTTGATGTTAACCAGCACATTTTGTACTGAAAAGAAACAGATTTGGATTAGATAGTGGACTGACCCTCCACCTTTTGCTGAAAAATGTAAAATTGTGTGCAAAAACAAACAAAATAGGTGGAATTCCCTCCATTGTGGAAGTACAGCTTACATCACAAAATGTTGAGATTAGCGATGCTGACGCATTTTAAACCAGATTGTCTGAAAAAAAATATGCTAAGCAACTAAACAACAATTTCATGGTCATACTGATGTTTGTACACCCCACCAATGGCAAAACCACATGCATATGGAGCACGAACATGATTAAAAATTCCATTCTCAATTTCCAGTCATTGTCAAACTTGCATGCAAATCATGGTTATCATTGAGATTGTGGATATACAAACTATAATTATATTTAGCAACCTATCCATCACACCATCAGCTTGATGTTTACCAGGGTACCTACCTAGGTAGGTACCTAGGTAGGTACCTACCTACATGCCCAATTATGGGGCAACCCAATCTCAAACTGAACCAACAAAATCAAAGTGTGAGCCAATCTGCCAGCCTATGAAAACATGAGAGAAAAGTCAGCAAGAAGCCATATAGACATCTCATTATAATTGATATTCCTGAAAAACAATAGGTATTAAGCTACGGCCACACATGACTTCCTAAACAAACCCTATAGTCATACAAGACCAGTGTCTGGCAGCCCGCATTAAATGTGTCACACACCATTACCTTAGAAGGTACACCAAAGTTCACCTTCAAGCTTTCGTGACGTCATGGTTCTTTTTTCTCTTACATACAAGAAATTGGTAGCATCAAGCGTGTTTCAATTTCACTGCGCATGAGACAGTTAAAGCAGGCTAAAGCACAATAATACCAGGTTGGCTAGGTTAGGCTAGTTTAGTTGTTTAACTTGGAAAAAAATCAAAAATTTTCAAAACATAAAATAAAATCGGAAATTTTCCTTCAAAAGCAGCTGACATTAGGTTCGGTTAGGTTCGGTTCGGATGTTCAATTTAGAGAATTTTCAGAATATATATTGCTCAATTTTTGTTTCTAATATTTTTATTCAAAGAAGGGGCGTCGATTTGTATCCTTTTCTGGGGTCCATGGCCCCACCAATGTTGATCTTGGCCCCCTCAATGTTGATTTGCCCCCCCCCCCCACAAATAGCCTATGCTATTTTTATGATGAGAAGAAAATTAAAGGAAATTCTTGCTTAAAGGCATTCTTACTACTTTAATCTTGATCTTTAATACTACTTTATCACAATGTCACCGCTAACAGGGGAAAAAAATGATATTTGTGTGGATGTCACCGGTTTCGCTGCACTAAAGACAAAATTTGTTTGTTTACCATTATCACGATCGACGGAGGTCGTCAAACGCTGATTGGTCGGCTCAAGCGTCTCCCTTTTTTTATTGGACTAAAATGCTGGAGCGCACCACCTGGGTTCACGCAACAAGCTCTGCTTAGCAATAGGACTCTGGTTCATAAAGCCACCCCAACAAGAACTCGGATTAAATTTATTTTATTTTTAAAAAATCAGATACAGTCACGAGATGTTTTGAACGCTTCGGACTGATTGATCGTGACGTAACCAGTTCGATATAGCCCGATTCCTATGCTGTACAGGGAGCTGCTGCGATTTCCGAAAAACCATATATCGGATTATATTGCGCCATTTCACATGATTCTGGCACCGCAAAAGGATCGCTTCGCTTTCTTTCACCAATCTATCTACCACTTTTGCTCTAGCAATCGAAACTATCGCGGTATATAGCGTCAAAGTATATTTTCTTGCACAATGCCCAACCCGCATCCCAAACTTCGGTGCAGTTACGCCCAGCCGTGTGGCGCAGAGGTATGAACTCAAACTCGAGATCCAGAGTTGGCGGGTTCGAAGCTCTCCAAGAACCCTGCTTTTTCAACCGCATTATTTTGCATTTTTAAATTAGTAGGAACATTACTGCGTGCCATCAAACATATTGATCACGCTAACTGCAACCTTAATCCTTGGCAACGCGGTACATATTTTATCGTCGCTTTACCGAGGCATATTTACCGACGCACCCGAGAAGAAATCGGGCATATTCCAAATTCGGCGGAGGAATTCGGCGCAACCTGGCAATCGCACTCGTGACGTCACAGCTCAGAAATATGGCCCCATGGCGGTTGCAGAAGTGACAAACACCTGCTTGTAAGTTATATAAGGTCAAAACCCATCACCAAATGTGTCTGGAGAGACTTGATAGACACTAGCGCGCATTAAATGCCACAAATCGTGATGGGCGTTCCTCAGAACATCCAAAATCGTAACATCTAAAGAAAAATTCCAGTTACAGAAATTCCAGCGCCTAAAGTCTAAATTTGAGGTTACAGTGGACAAATGTGACGGAGGTGAGACATTTGTGGTGCAATTGCGCGCAGTGTTTAATACGGAGGCCAATCTCATGTGACGTCGTACTGATTCGTTTTTTGTACTTCGCACATTCTGATGTATCTGCAGATTGGTGTGATTTTAAATAGTGAATATATAGCTTGCTGATATTTAATTCCCAAAGGAACAGTAGTTGAAGAAGTTTGCAGGTAAGCTTGAACAAGTCCAGTCCATGCCTTTTTCTGATTTGTGCTCAGGGTTTCCATGTTAATATCACATAACTACCACGTTTATCTTTAAGAAGAGCTGTTTTTAGCTTACTTTTATTAATATTTTCACTCCATTGCTCTTAGTGCTTTTTCTGCCCAGGATTGGGGCACCTAGTGTTGCATTTCCGTTCAGGGGTTGGCACACCTTTTGGTAAATTTACAGCTTAAGGTAATTTCTGATTTCTTGAATTTTGTTATGCAATGTTTAGGAATGTGATGAACATGATGTTACTGCTCATTTTGGTAAATTTGTGTTTTAAGGTGTTTTATGAATTCGTGGAATGTATCATTTCAATGCAATGCTTATGAATGTGACTCAGATGATGGCACCACTCATTTTCTATACAAATGCCTACATTTCAGGTTGTGAGCAAAATAACACCAAAAAAGGCTTTGAATTAGGTGACATAGGATAAGCTATTTTTTTTATAAAAAGAAATGCAACATAACCTAACCTAACCTAGCCTAACCTTCCTTTGGAGAACAACAAAACCAAAACATGAAGTTGTAAAAATTTCAAGCAATGTATTTTTTACAATAAAAAATGTAACCCAACTTAACATGTTGAAATGTAAAAGAACAATAACATGTTGAAAGTACTATATTTTCAGGAATGGAATCCTGTGCTGATGATATTTTCTGTAATACATTTGCAAATCAGATCTACATCATTAGTGTTAATAAATATGAAAAATTCATAGAAATGCATGTTTGTGGACAAGAAGGTATTCTGATGATTTCTGATGTATTGGAACATGACAAATGTTTCATGATAGAAGCAGGCAAAGTTAAAGTACTTATATCTCAATAAGTGGTCAGTTCACTAACAAGACATTCACTCAAATAGCGCTCAAAACACCAGGCGGCCCATTCTTTTTGCAAGTTTAAAATCGATGACAGTACTTTCTTGAATCATGTTTAAAGCACATGAAGGAAATGTATTGCTGACACTTGTAAGGAACTGATGTGTGTAACGTTTAATTAAAATTTATAATGTACTGATGTTTGTACTCAAAATATAGCTCACTATTCTAAATAGCATGGAAATTATGATGCCATATATCATGGCTAATTTATGGGCAAATTGTTATGCAGCAGATTCCCTGCATTGTTACTTAGTTATTTGGGCTTTTGGGCACATCGACCATGTTGATCACATAGCTCCCTGCATTGTTGTTAACTGATATATCAGTATGTTCGCAAATTCACTTATGAGTGAATCCATACCATTTTCACTGGGGTTTAAAAGCTACATCATAACATTGCTTCTCCAATGCATATAACAGAAAGCCATCTCGATTGTCCTACTTACTCAGGACACCATAGAAGTCAATGAAGCCAATGAAAACCATAGAAGTCAATGAAAATGTTACGTCATCCTCTGTATTGTTAATGGAAACAGAAGTCTCTTGAACCATATGTTATGTCCTTCACAGTGTTGCTCCATCCATCTCCAATCCAACCCTGACCAAACTTCAGGAGCTCATCCATCTTCAAAGCAGTCCGTTGAAGAAGGTATGTATTGCAGCATAACTACTATGACTTGAATTCCATGGTATCCATGTTGCCTTACAATCCATCCTTGCTGATCCATGTAGCAGATGTTTGACTTTCCTCAAACGGTCTGGATAACTGGGGAGTTGAAATCACATGTGAGTGATGAAACAGATGAACTATTCCTGGATTTTTATGTTGCATCATTGCATGGCACAGTGACATACCGAATGTGGGCAGTTGCCTCCCCCCGCCCCTCCTGATAGGTTGTGGGGCCCCCAAGAATCCGCCGAGCTCAGGAAAAAAATGCGCCATGCTCCCTAAAAATTGCACTCGGTCCACGAAAAATCGCACCGGGGCTCAGAAAAATGACATTGAGGGCCCCCGAAAGTAGCGCAGGGGCCCCCGATAATGACGCTGGAGCCTCAAAAGTTTGCACCTGGGCCCCTGAAAATCACGTTGGGGCCGCAAACAAGTCGTGCCGGGATTCAAGAAAATCACGACGGGGGCCACAAACGGTCGGGCCGGGGCCTCGTGAAAATCACGCCGAGACTGGGGTACTAAGAATTATCACCCGGGCCCCTGAAAATCACGCCAGAGGCCTGACAGGTCCCACCGGGGCTCTAAAAGTATCGTTGAGATCACCCAACAAATGAAGCCAGGTAAATGAAAAACAGTCCGGACACGGAAGATCAATCTGGGATCTCAACAATAGCTCTAAAAGCCCACAAAACTTGTTGGGCCCCCACAAACGTGTCGTAGCCACCGCAAGGGATCCCAACAAGTGACGACGGGGCCCCCAAAAATCGCACTTAGACAAAAAAAAATTCACGCCGCTTCTCTTGAAAATCTCACTGGGGCCAAAACGTCGTGCCGGAGCCCCACAAGTTGCAGCTGGCTTCCCAAGTACCAATATATACCCGGAATGTCACCTTGCGGACGGAAAAATGTCCTCAAAGATCCACAAAATAAGAAGTCGTCGGACGCCGGAAAAGAAACCTGTTGAGGCACCGAAAAAAACGCACCGAGAGCCCGAAGAAACGTACCGGGCTCCAAAAATAGCCTGCAGGGCGCTTATAAAATAGACTTCACCACAAAAACCACAAGGAGGCTCCATCGAATCGACCAGAGCACCGGAAAATTCAGGATGGGTCCCGAAAGAAAATTATCCGAAGGGCCTTTCTACTCTCGATCGTGCAATCTGCGGAAAAAACACGTTGAGCAGCCGCAGTGGCGTACTAAAGGGAAAAGTTCTCCTCCCTAATGTCAGGCACCAAGGAAATACTTTCACGCACTGTCATCACTATTCAGGTCTGCTGTGCTCTGATCCTCCATCAATGCCGGTGTGTTTTAGCCTGCATCTGATCGCTGAAGTATTTTTATTTAAGACATGCATATTTTATTGATATTTTATTTAAGTAAATTTTATTAAAGTGTTTGTTGGTGTGTGTAGTGAGGAGGAGGGTAACGGTGACGGTGACGGTGACGATAGATCCGAGCCCACTATATGGCACGGCAGTCGCATGCTATTACTCAGAGTTGTTATGTTGACATGTACTGAGCACTGCTCTTTTAGTTATGTGACTTCACCAGTCGTTGGACGATTTTCCCCGTTGGTAAGGATGCTGAATAAACATAAACATACACATCGTCGAATAAAAAATTGGAATTTCTGAGATCCGAAAATATAGTGGGCTAAATACGATGAGTTTTTTGTGTGGGGGGGGGGGTCTAGTGCATTGGCACTTCGGCCCTCCCAGTGTTTTTAAAAAATCGACACCCCTGGCAGTCAGTCATCCTACTTCGCCGTGGTTTTCGAACTGTGTCGTAGGATAATTTCTTGCTATCATTTATTTCACTTAGTCCTAGTCAATTTAGATCGCATTGAGCCCGTCTCACAAGCAGACAAACCTTAATGTGCTGACCACGATAAACGGGGATGACCTTGACCTGTGACCATATGGTCGCCTGTGGTTGCTACTGCAGGACCCCACCTATCATCGCCACTTCTTTTAGTTGCCGAGAACTTGTGGTCATCTGTTGGTCCTCACTTTGCGTTATGGTTGCAATATCTTGGCCGTTGCAAACTTCTTAAGCTTGTTATCAACATGTAGTTATCCCGCCTGGTGGAAGTCACTCGTTCACGCCAGTCCATGACAAACGGATCGCTCGTAAGCATGCGTCCCAGTGCGCCCTTTGTAGCTCGATTCGAATTCAGCAACCATTTTACTCGCTGTTCTTTTGAGATCTGTTGGCTAGCCATTGCATATCAAGCTCGGTGCGATTACCGACAGCTTGACCTGACTTGGTCGTCCAGGGATGCGCGCGGAGAGGTCCAGGAAGATGTAGACATGTGTGTGCTGATCTCAGCCAGACTGGTTATTCCACGACTCTTGCTCTCGCTTTGGTGAATGACCGCCTTGGTTGTGCAGACGGCTGACGCGTCTGTTTCGAGCGCGGGCGGTTGTTGGCTGAAGCCTGACGCTGGGCCAGTCTTTCCCCGGTCGACTCGTTGCCGGGAGGTGGCAGTAACTGGGGAGCATTCGCCGTGCCGCCGAATTAACACTGACCGACCATCGTCCACAGCATCGAGTTCGCCGGCATGATCTGCCTTTCAACGGATCCTTCGGTCCGGTGGTTCGCCTTGAGTTCTGGCCTCGCGTCGCCGAAGCAGTCCTCTGTTCACCGGGCCTGAGAGTACGTGACAGGGGCGGATACAGGCAGCACTGTGGGAACGTGCCCCCTCCGCATAGAAAGGTGGCGCCCCTGCGGCCGGAAAAGGTGCCACTTGAGGAAGGCCCTAGTGCATCGCCCGCCTCGCACCCGCTTAACAGATGTTTCAACCAAAAACACTCCTTTCAGAGGAAAAGACGCCCTTTTGAGACAAAAAGGCGTTCCTTCAACATGCTCCAGTGCACCCTTCCCCACCCCCGCTCAATGATTTTTTCCGCCGAAGGTGCCCATCCAGGGAAATGTGCCCCCCCCCCTCTTGAACATTCCCGGACGCTGAACAGTCATGGCCCCGCCGTATGCACGTCGTACTACGGCGAGGAACCAGAAGGACGAGCGTATGATGCATTTAAGACTAGCTTGTCATACTGCCGAAGAATGAACCCGCTTACGTACCTGTTGCGTATTTATGCCTATGTATGTCCACCGCAAGTAAGAACTGATCAAGGGCCTGCTAGAACATGCTCGTGCGATTTGTATGTGTATTTTGGAATTGTGAACAAGTGCAGAGCTCTATAATAAGTGAACTTCACACAAATAACACTCCAGCAGTCCGCCTCTTGTCAGAATGCCGACGCCAATCGTCTTCTCAGCCAACAACAACGCGACACGGCAGCGCACTGCTCAAGTCCGGCAAACCCGAAGTGAACAGCCTGTCCAGCTCACTGGGGTACATCGAATCCAAATGAAGTGAATAGGTAGTGAAGAAAAGATCAGCATTGGAGTCAGACGTGAAAAAGTGGCCGCGATGTGTCATGAATGCCGCCGCGCTGAATATCAGCTAATCGTGCATTCAGTATATATATATATATATATATATATATATATATATATATATATATATATATATATATATATATATATATATATGGGTGTGTATATGTGTGTGTGCGTGTGTGCATGTTTGTGTGTGTGTGTGCTATCTGGTTGCTCGTAAAAACTGGAAGTATTGTGACCTCCACACTGTTGTGACAATTCGTGTAGCACCAGTATCAGGCACCTATGAAGGCGCTGGATGAGAGAAGGGCAAGGTCAAAAGCGCAGTGTGTTTGAATCTCCGTGCATATCGGTGACGGGTGCAATTGTATTGCGTCTATACAGTTACTTGTCTTCAAGCATGCATGCAGAGCTAAAGTGATATCGGACGCCAAACATTCAAAAGTTGCACTACTAAAGCAGGAATAGAGAACAGTCGCCCTTTCTCCGAGGCTTAGCCTGGGTTACCGGAACACCCAGGCGCGATGCTACCCAGCTACGGGAACTGAACCCAGGACTCAGCCTGGGTTGGTGGAGCGTCCAGGCGCGGTGCTACCCAGCTACGTGGACTGAACCCAGGACTGAACCTGGGTTACCGGAACACCCAGGCGCGATACTACCCAGCTGCGGGGACTGAGCCCGAGACTGAACCTGGGTTGGCGGAACACCCAGGCGCGGTACTACCCAGCTGCGAGGACTGAGCCCGAGACTGAACCTGGGTTGGCGGAACACCCAGGCGCGGTACTACCCAGCTGCGGGGACTGAACCCAGGACGGAACTTGGGTTGGTTCAGTCCTAATGCTACCCAGCTACGTGGACTGAACCCAGGACGGAACTTGGGTTGGTTCAGTCCCAATGCTACCCAGCTACGGGGACTGAACCCAGGACGGAACTTGGGTTGGTTCAGTCCCAATGCTACCCAGCTACGTGGACTGAACCCAGGACGGAACTTGGGTTGGTTCAGTCCCAATGCTACCCAGCTACGTGGACTGAACCCAGGACGGAACTTGGGTTGGTTCAGTCCCAATGCTACCCAGCTACAGGGACTGAACCCAGAACGGAACTTGGGTTGGTTCAGTCCCAATGCTACCCAGCTACGGGGACTGAACCCAGGACGGAACTTGGGTTGGCTCATTCCCAATGCTACCCAGCTACGTGGACTGAACCCAGGACGGAACTTGGGTTGGTTCAGTCCCAATGCTACCCAGCTACGTGGACTGAACCCAGGACGGAACTTGGGTTGGTTCAGTCCCAATGCTACCCAGCTACGGGGACTGAACCCAGGACGGAACTTGGGTTGGTTCAGTCCCAATGCTACCCAGCTACGTGGACTGAACCCAGGACGGAACTTGGGTTGGTTCAGTCCCAATGCTACCCAGCTACGTGGACTGAACCCAGGACGGAACTTGGGTTGGTTCAGTCCCAATGCTACCCAGCTACGGGGACGGACGGACTGCGCCCGTCCGCTGCGGTGCGAAACTCGTCAGTTGCCGGTGCGAAACTCGTCAGTTGCCGGTGCGAAACTCATCAGTTGCCGGTGCGAAACTCGTCAGTTGCCGTGCGAAACTCGTCAGTTGCCGGTGCGAAACTCGTCAGTTGCCGGTGTGCGCGGCAATGTCGCCGCAAGCGAAGATTGATGCCACGTCAGGGGAAATAGTGCGATGAAGGTTGGTAGATATAAACATCACATCGCCACAATAACACCCTCTCTGTCCAACATGCCAAGCCAGTTTGGACCGTCAGTCGTGTACGCGTTCATGGGCGTACGAGCGGCGCCAAAATTTGTTTAGGAGAGTCAAGCTGACTTTGGCCAATTCATTCCAGTCAACGCCATGTGGATTAAGTCAATACCATATATGATTAATAGTCAAGATCTGATATAGATGATACGGGGGACATGTCCCACCAGCTCCCCCCCCCCCCCATTCTTCGCCAGAGATTACACTCGTGTACGAGTTAATGCAGACCTTAATGGCAGTGGGTGGAAGTGTCGCTGAAGCGATGCGATCCGAATGGAGCTGCAAACTGCACCGGCTAGCGGGCCACACAGGAGGTCCATGTCACAGGCACACTCAGGTGCAGTAGCCGTGCATGACTGTCTCTGCACCTTTCAGAGAATGCTGACACACCTGTCCGTGAGAGACAGGCCCAGCTGGAATATCTCTGGTCAGCAGCCGCACCGCAGGCCTGGGCGGCACATTCCATCTGCTGCGGCCTTCTGGGGCTGGCTGCTGCAAAATTGCCACACGTGACCATGTTGGTTACAGTTTTCCTCGCATGAACTGCATTACTGCAAGCGGCATATAGATTGCAGATATTCCCAGCTTATTGCTATCACATATGTACAGGGGCGAACTCAGGAATCGTCATGGGGGGCACTTGTCTCTGGGGGGGGGGGGGCCGCCATTGCGAAAGTACCTGAAGTACCTGGCATTCGGCTGAAAATCCGTTGAGCGGGGAAGGGTGCACTCGAACACACTGAAGGAACACCTTTTCCTCCCAACGGGCGGCTCGATGGCGATTCCCCTCCCGGGGGCGCCTTTGGTTGAAAAATCCGTCCGCACTGAAGCTTTTCCGGAGGAGTGACATTTCCCTGCAGGAGGGGCGCCACATTCCATGTGGGAGGTGCGTATACCCCACCCCCCCCTGCATCCGCCCCTGCACATGCATAAAATAAATGCGAATCTGGCCAGTGACTGTTGTGAATGACACAATAACACTTCTCGTTTGCTACCAAAATCACTCCTTTCATGCAACCATAGTGTTCGTATTATTTAGACATCACATGTTCCTTATGCAGCAATATAGGCCGATACAGACCACCAAGATATAGACCATCAAAATACAGACCACGATTCAGACCACCAAAATACAGACCACGATACATACCACCAAACAGACCACCGAATACATGCCACCAAAATACAGACCACCAAAATACATACCACCAAAATACTGACTACCAGATACAGACCACAAAATATAGACCACGAAGCTTACCACCAGAATTCAAACCAAAATACATATCACGATTCAGACCCCAAATGTAGACCACGATGCAGGTCAAGATACAGACCGTCAAAATACAGACCACGATACAGACCACCAAAATACAGAGCACGACATAGACCACCAAAATATGTGGCAATAAAAGTGGATACGTACCACCAAAATATGTAGCAATAAAGACGGATATATGCCACCACAATGCAGACCACATAAATATTGTTGATATTGTGATATTATATTGATAATATTGATATTGTTTTTCCTTAGAATGCCTTCTTAATATATATATATATACACTTTGGAAGCTGCTGTTGATGTGCATTTTATTCCTTACAAGCCTCAAAAGTGACGCTTCGATAGCTCAGTTGATAAGATCGCCGGCTTGCATTGATCTCCCCTGTCCTGACAAGACCGGGCTGGAGTCGCTTCACGCGCTCGTGTGGCCCCCGGCTTGCATTGGTCTCCCCTGTCCTGACAAGACCGGGCTGGAGTCGCTTCATGCGCTCGTGTGGCCCCCGGCTTACATTGGTCTTCCCTGTCCTGACAAGACCGGGCTGGAGTCGCTTCACGCGCTCGTGTGGCCCCCGGCTTGCATTGGTCTCCCCTGTCCTGACAAGACCGGGCTGGAGTCGCTTCACGCGCTCGTGTGGCCCCCGGCTTACATTGGTCTCCCCTGTCCTGACAAGACCGGACTGGAGTCGCTTCACGCGCTCGTGTGGCCCCCGGCTTACATTGGTCTCCCCTGTCCTGACAAGACCGGGCTGGAGTCGCTTCACGCGCTCGTGTGGCCCCCGGCTTACATTGGTCTCCCCTGTCCTGACAAGACCGGGCTGGAGTCGCTTCACGCGCTCGTGTGGCCCCCGGCTTACATTGGTCTCCCCTGTCCTGACAAGACCGGGCTGGAGTCGCTTCACGCGCTCGTGTGGCCCCCGACTTACATTGGTCTCCCCTGTCCTGACAAGACCGGGCTGGAGTCGCTTCACGCGCTCGTGTGGCCCCCGGCTTACATTGGTCTCCCCTGTCCTGACAAGACCGGGCTGGAGTCGCTTCACGCGCCCGTGTGGCCCCCGGCTTGCATTGGTCTCCCCTGTCCTGACAAGACCGGGCTGGAGTCGCTTCACGCGCTCGTGTGGCCCCCGGCTTACATTGGTCTCCCCTGTCCTGACAAGACCGGGCTGGAGTCGCTTCACGCGCTCGTGTGGCCCCCGGCTTACATTGGTCTCCCCTGTCCTGACAAGACCGGGCTGGAGTCGCTTCACGCGCTCGTGTGGCCCCCGGCTTGCATTGGTCTCCCCTGTCCTGACAAGACCGGGCTGGAGTCGCTTCACGCGCTCGTGTGGCCCCCGGCTTACATTGGTCTCCCCTGTCCTGACAAGACCGGGCTGGAGTCGCTTCACGCGCTCGTGTGGCCCCCCGGCTTACATTGGTCTCCCCTGTCCTGACAAGACCGGGCTGGAGTCGCTTCACGCGCCCGTGTGGCCCCCGGCTTGCATTGGTCTCCCCTGTCCTGACAAGACCGGGCTGGAGTCGCTTCACGCGCTCGTGTGGCCCCCGGCTTACATTGGTCTCCCCTGTCCTGACAAGACCGGGCTGGAGTCGCTTCACGCGCTCGTGTGGCCCCCGGCTTACATTGGTCTCCCCTGTCCTGACAAGACCGGGCTGGAGTCGCTTCACGCGCTCGTGTGGCCCCCGGCTTGCATTGGTCTCCCCTGTCCTGACAAGACCGGGCTGGAGTCGCTTCACGCGCTCGTGTGGCCCCCGGCTTACATCGGTCTCCCCTGTCCTGACAAGACCGGGCTGGAGTCGCTTCACGCGCTCGTGTGGCCCCCGGCTTACATTGGTCTCCCCTGTCCTGACAAGACCGGGCTGGAGTGGCTTCACGCGCTCGTGTGGCCCCCGGCTTACATTGGTCTCCCCTGTCCTGACAAGACCGGGCTGGAGTCGCTTCACGCGCTCGTGCGGCCCCCGGCTGGGAGGGTCAGGCGACAACTGGCCCGATAAGGCCGGGACACGGCACCGGGATGGCCGTGTCGGTGCATGGTCGGCGCGTTCGGCCCACGGTCAAAATTCTGTCTTTGTACTGGAATTCACGAATCGGGCGGTGGAGCAAGGGTTCACGCAATGAGCACTGCTTAGCATAGCATTCCATGAAACCACACGAGCAAGAATTCGGACTTTTTATTATTTAAGTAACAGATGAAAATGCGGATTGGAAAACGAGGGGGCAAGCGATGTGCATTTCGTCTTCCGCTAAAATCTCGAAGGTCCGTGGGAGAGTTCCGACTACCGATATGGTCAAATTTTCAAGCACAGAACAATTTGCAATAGTGTAGTCAGGCACCGAAACTGAGGGATGGGTATTTTTGATGATGCGCCAATGCTTTCCGGGGTTGGCAGCATTTACGTGCATTCCAGTGTATGTAATTTGTCTCCCCAAACTCCGTTTCCCGGAACTGCCACGAATCATATTTTTCCCCAGTGAACAATCAAGTCTATCGAATAGGCTCAAGGGTCTTGTTTTATATACTTTTGAGTGGGAAATTGCCCCCTCAAAGTTGGCTCCCCCCCCCTAATAATTTCAACTTTTAACATGGGACCCTATTGAGTGTGCCCCACAATCAAATTGGGCTTGCACATTCCCTTCATTTATTTTGGCACCTCCCCTCCCCTCCCCGATAATCTTCAGAAATCAACACCAGTGAATGGACCCCTACATATTGCATAAATCTAGCGCATCCAAGCGTGAGCTTTGACAACGTCTAAATTTTCCTTAGTGCTCACAAAATCCAACATGGAACCGGATTCGGTGATAACAATCAGGCACAATGTAATAGTGTGTTCCTAGTTCTCAGTTTCATTATCGTACGCTCAGTTATTTCGATGCATTTAACAGTTACATTTTCCCCCAGTGCATTGGGGTCATCACTGATGATCATTGGCTACTTTCCGATGCTTGGTGGTTTGGTCTAAATTGTTGACAGCATTGGTGACTGGTCACCGATGTGGACAAAAGTCACCATTGGTGACTTTCTGGGCATGCCACCGATATTTAAAGGAACTATAGGTGTGAGCCCCCACCACACACACACACACTATATATATATATATCTATATATAACGATGGTTAGATACGTGAGAAATCAGGCACTCCGCGCTCACGTGGCTAATGCCATACCTGCAGTCGACCCCAGCGTCCACAGCGTTGTCCGGCGACGCCGTGGCTCCATCTACCCGCCCGAGTGGTCCCGACAGATTCGCCGTGGCTCCATCTACCCGCCCGAGTGGTCCCGACAGACTCGCCGTGGCTCCATCTACCCGCCCGAGTGGTCCCGACAGACTCGCCGTGGCTCCATCTACCCGCCCGAGCTGGCTCCATCACCGCCCGTGGTCCCGACAGATTCGCCGTGGCTCCATCTACCCGCCCGAGTGGTCCCGACAGACTCGCCGTGGCTCCATCTACCCGCCCGAGTGGTCCCGACAGACTCGCCGTGGCTCCATCTACCCGCCCGAGTGGTCCCGACAGACTCGCCGTGGCTCCATCTACCCGCCCGAGTGGTCCCGACTGATTCGCCGGGTACGCAAAGCAGGTCCAGGTTTCCCACGCGGAACGCCAGGTGAGCTTTTCTCGCACCTTGCAGTCTGTCGACACGCACACCTCTGAGCCGTGTTACGGATGGCCACCTCTGAGCCGTGTTACGGATGGCCACCTCTGAGCCGTGGTACGGATGGCCACCTCTGAGCCGTGTTACGGATGGCCACCTCTGAGCCGTGTTACGGATGGCCACCTCTGAGCCGTGGTGCGGATGACCACCTCTGAGCCGTGTTACGGATGGCCACCTCTGAGCCGTGTTACGGATGGCCACCTCTGAGCCGTGGTACGGATGGCCACCTCTGAGCCGTGGTACGGATGACCACCTCTGAGCCGTGGTACGGATGACCACCTCTGAGCCGTGTTACGGATAGCCACCTCTGAGCCGTGTTACGGATAGCCACCTCTGAGCCGTGGTACGGATGACCACCTCTGAGCCGTGTTACGGATAGCCACCTCTGAGCCGTGGTACGGATGACCACCTCTGAGCCGTGGTACGGATGACCACCTCTGAGCCGTGGTACGGATTACCACCTCTGAGCCGTGGTACGGATGGCCACCTCTGAGCCGTGGTAGGGATGGCCACCTCTGAGCCGTGGTACGGATGGCCACCTCTGAGCCGTGGTACGGATGGCCACCTCTGAACCGTGGTACGGATGGCCACCTCTGAGCCGTGGTAGGGATGGCCACCTCTGAGCCGTGGTACGGATGGCCACCTCTGAGCCGCGGTACGGATGACCACCTCTGAGCCGTGGTACGGATGGCCAAACATCTGTGCCGTGGTACGGATGGCCACCTCTGAGCCGTGGTATGGATGGCCACCTCTGAGCCGTGGTACGGATGGCTGCAGCCCCCCCACCCATCCCCACCTCCCCCACAGGACGTGGCTGCCATGGCAGCTCCCCATGCGTCCGCGATAAGTCCGTCAGAAGAAAATACGCGCTGCACGTTCTCGTCTCGCAGGCAGCCGCCACTGTCTGGACCATTCACTCATTGGCGGGAGATGGTGTGACACCTCCGACAACCTCTAATTGGCGAATACAGTGTGGCATCCCAAATTAAGTGAAACGAAAGTTCCTCAACAGCAATTCAAAATTATATTACTATATATAATTATATTATATTATGCACGCACCTTAATATCAAGCACCTTAAAATTACAATCAATCAAGCAAGAGATTGTGGAATTTGCACCACACCAAACCAGAAACTGTCGACGCGCTTCGTGAACCGAAATCGTTTTCCATCAAATTATTCTTGTGTTGCCCCCACCCCTCAGAAAATCCTGGTTGCGTCGCTGTTCAGACCGGATGTGAATGATACGTGATGTCTCATGTGAGCTGTGCCACCCATTTGTTGTTTCCAGTTTTTACGCATTGTATGTTTGGTGCACACATAGTATGCAATTAAATCTACTTATATGCAGTGGCGTCGCCACGAAATTCTTCCAGGGGGGCAAGGTCGGAAGGGGGCCTCCTGTTCCCCGAAAGGGGGCCTCCATTGTGTTAGGGTCTCATATTGTTTTCAGGCTCTTACTATGGTTCGAGAATGGGGAACATGATTTGATATTGGTGTTTTGTTTGTTCTTGGCATGGTGCATCATTTACTCAAAACGCAATAGCACTAATAATTTTCGCTGAAAACTGGGTCATACCAGGGTATAAATAAGTAATATTTGGATAAATACATAAGTGCCAAAACAAACCAACGTCTCAATGCTTTCTCGAATCTTCCCGCTGGCCTCTAGATTGCAGCGAGCTGGCGGGGCTGGTGCTAAGCATATCTTACAGATATCTGCCATTGATCAACCCACTTTTAAGTCCTCCAAGTCTAACTGAATATAGCTAGATTCTAGATATAGCTAGATTCTAGCTAGAATATAGCCTGACCAGTCGACGGGCCATAAAACCGACAGCCACCACCGGGGATCAATCCTCTAATATTTATAAGTTATCTGGCATGCTAATTGTTGAGAAAACAAATAATCAAAACATTGGTTAACGTGTCAGACATATTTATAACATGCAGTTTTCAAAAGCAATATTTGCAACTGCAATGCAGTTAAAAGAAAAGTCATTTGGTTTCACCAAATACGAGCAATGCAATATTACTGGAGCCAGTTTAAGATGCCCAATACATGACACAATACTATTACTGTAGCAAGCTATTTCAATATAATGCACAAGTACCATTGTTTTTTTGTGTTTTTTTGTTGGTCTGTGTTGCCAATCTACATTATTTTCTTCAAGATTTGTTGAATAACAATGTAAGCAAATACAAGCCTTATTTCATGCAGTAATGCTTTTTGTATTGGCAGGCTTCCATAGCTAGCAGTAAAACTAACCAAGCAAAACATCCGTTCAAATGCATCTGAATGGCCAACTAAGTAAAGAATGGCCTATCGAGCATAAAACCTCAAATAATGGATCATTCATGAATGCATTGACAGCCAAAACACGCTTGGAACAACACCATGCACCGAATAAATTAATGACAATCAAACCCCCACTACTACATCTAAGCTGTTTCTTCAATTAACACTATCATCAATCAAGGTTCGCATACAGGTTTGTGTTCTTGAAAATAGGTAACAATCTTGGATCGTTTTTCTCGTCCAAGTGCTTTTAGACTTTGTAAATGACGGCATCGACAAAGTATTGAAGTTTGGAAGCTGGGAATCATGGTGACTGGCGAAATTCTTGGTAAAAAATGTGTTTACAATCATCACTAATTTTATGAATACAAACCCCAATGATTAAAAACGATTAATGTTTGGATCAACCCTAGTCTCACAGAACATCTGACCGCAAGTCCTTCCACTCATTGTCATTAGTGCGTTCCTTAACGCTTAGTCTTAGATAGGGTTTCCGGTCAGATCCTCACACATTGTCTCGGGGGGGGGGTCCTTTATACCCACTAATTTATAAGCTAAGCATTGAACGAAAACGAAAGTGGTGTCATCGGAAAGCGCTTGATGCGTAGAGCCCGAAACGACCCCCAAAATTGTATCCCTCCAAAAAAGTGACGTCAATAGGGAACCTATGTGATCATGACTGACATGTTTTTGGCTCTGGGAGTTCATTTGGAGAGATTTTAAAAGGAAACATTATTTGGAATCAGAAAAGGAAGGCGAAATCGACCATGGCCCTAATTTTTCCCGTAAAAAATCAGCATTTTTTTAATTGTCCACATTTCTGGTTTTAAATTTTCTTAAATTTTTATTTTTATAATGGGTCGAATAGACCGTGAAACGTTGTTTCAAGTCAACCTGCCCTCATAAAAGAATGCTTACATTAGCCAGAATCTTCCATTTTATTCCCAATTGGCAAATATGCCAAAAACTAATACGTCATCAAAAACGAGAAAAAATCACAAATCCTGTGGTGCGTTTTGTTGCATCCCTAAAGAGAAGTAAACACCGAAATGTTCCTTCAAATATCTATCCGTTAAAGCGTGACAACTGGTTGAACCTTTTTAGAGGTGACCTCACTTGACCTTAAATAACTCGTTTACCGTAAATTACCTGACCTCACAATTTTCACACAACATGCTAAATTGATGTGGAAAAGGTGTTCTCACGAAACATTGCTACACAATCCACATAAATGACAGGTTGGAAAGCCTTAGGCTTGTCCCGTACGAGTGACCACGGAACACAGCAGCTGAACCGCGCACAGGGGGATGTTTGTACAGCATGAGGCGCAGACGAGTGGAGATGGGAAGGGGAGTGTTTTCCAAATTAACCCAACTTGAACTAAAGCTGACAGTTGCTTTTTTAAATTGGGACAGCAACCAGCACAGACCAGCAACATCTGGTCCAGCTTCTACTTCGGCCTCGGCTTCGGTCAGCACAGTCACAGCACAGCAAACCAACAATTAGCACAGCAAGAGACGGAATTTTTGTACGGAAGAGTTCTTATAATGAATGTGTCATGTATTGTGCTGTATTTAAAAAAAATACTCGTTTTATGTTGTACATTGTGCCCATTCTGACTGGAAAACTTGTTCACTCTTTGCTTGCCCTTAAATAATGTAATGCACCGGAACGTCGAGCATTGTAATAAATATATATTTTCACCTTAATGTAAAAAAAACTAATATCGTGTTGCAAGCCACCCTAAATTACTTTCGAACTGTCTGCCATTCAACACCTTAACTAATGTGTTTTAAGAGTCGTTTTATAACCACCATGTTGTTGCTATCAATACCTGACAATACTCTCAATTCATGTTTTCAGGCATTCATAACAACAACCACGACCCCCAAGCACAGTCACTCCTCACAGTGCAGATGGGCACCCAAGCACAGTCACTCGTCACAGTGTGTGCGTGTGCCGCAGAACTCAGGTGCGCCAGTCGCTCATCAACCCCGACTGGGACTTCAACAAGATGGCCATCGGTGGCCTGGACAAGGAGTTCAACGCCATCTTCAGGCGTGCCTTCGCGTCGCGGGTTTTCCCGCCAGAAATCATCGAGCAGCTCGGTATGCATACGTCCTTCATATACATAATTTATCGGTGAACGCTGTCTGTCTCTGCACATTCTGCCTGAGCACACTATTTGTGCATGAACTTGACCTGTCCATGACAACATTTTCATTGACGGCTTTCTAACACCTCATCTGATCCGGCACCTCACTCCACCAGAGTTCCGCCTCTCTGGATTACTCCGTCTGACGCCTCCAACCGCTCCTGTGATGTTCATTTCCCGTCCGCCTTAACCCACCAGTCACTAGGGGCTTGTTGCCCCTCCTTCCTTATTTAGTTTATCTTGATTAGCACCAGAACCGCTGCCGATGACGAGCTCAAGCTGTGAGTACCTTAAAGTGAGCAATTGAGCTGCGCATTAGAAAAAAAAGTGTCCGAGGTAATTTTAGATCAGGTCAATGTTACGTCATAAATTCATTTATAGGTGCTCGTAATCCGGCCCTAGGTTGATGGAATGCTTAAATGAATGCACGTGCACGACTGAGAATGCATTTGGATATTGTGCTGTTGTGTTCAATTGTGACAGGCGCATCTGAGCCGCCTATGACCCGAGTCAAGCTCATGCTAGGTGAATTGTGTGCATATACTGCATGCGTGATTTTCTCGTGTTTCGTAAGTGTTTTGGTGCATGCGTGCTCATTTGTGGATCCTACATTTACCAATGACCCAGGACATGACCAAGCACCATCCATGAAATCATTCCGTGACCCGAGTTGACTTTCTCATCCACCGCACATTCTTTTTATTGAGAGACATGTATCGCGTGAAGCAGGTCTATGCAAATTCGCAGTGACCACACATGACCTCATGTCATCTGAACGTGATCGGACCACAGGCATACGATGTACGCAAGTGACAGTGCTTGCCCATTTTATGAGTAATTAACTTGCACGAACCGTTTAACATGCATTTTTAGAGCCAAGCAATGCTCCAGAAATATTAAAAGTTTATTTGCGTAACCTGTGACGTTATCGGTGGGCTTGAGGTCAACAAAGCTAAATCAGACCTAGCGAATGTTGTTAGGCTGTCCATTGCACTTGGTTTCATTTTGATCCGTTAATTAATTCTGGAGTTACCAGTTACGCTCGTTGGTTCTTGGGTTACGAGGGGGCTAAAATTCCCCCTCAGTGACTGGTGTTTGTGAGAACACGCCGCTGGCTGCCGGGGTAAAACGCAGTAGTTAATATGTGCTATTTGTGGCTTCCCTCCGAGGCCACGGTAGCTGAATCAGCAGGGCGTTAGACTCTTTATCGTAAGATCGTGGGTTCGAATAACACAACGGATATAGTTACCGAGTACACCCACGACCAATTGGCGTTAGAGGTTGGCGATGCTGCACGACCTAGCAGTCGTAACAGAGCCGAAGGTTCTTCTTGGCTTCTCCGTCCCAGTGTATATTTGTTAAGAATGTCGGGACATCCCAGCATCTTACCGATATTCGTACGGTTAGCTTTAGCGTATGCTAAGGTCCCATTTAGGGACCCATGCCATTCCCGGCCCCATCGAATTAACTAATTAATACATATCTAACGCATTCGTGAGACTAAACGTGATCAGTTTGCGCCGGATGCTCAAAGCAAATAAGATTATGCATTTCGAGTGTTTAGCAGGCGCCTTCATCTCAGCCGCCTGCTCTATCAACAACCTGTTCAAGGTGGAGGCTCCTCTTGCACTGGCGTCTGGCGCCTTTGATCACGAGTCCTGGCGCCAGCTGGGGCCGCTCCGTCCCACACTCGCCCGGCATGGTTTGGCCGGATCGATTGTGGCCTGCTGATGGTCGTCTGAGCCGCGGACCGGCAAGTGGTCGTGTGGGAAGTCTCCGACCGTGCGTAGCGTGCCGTACAGGGCGCCCTTACCCGTCACCACAGACACACATGTGGCCGTGCTGGAAGTCTCCTGCTGTGGGTAGCGTGCCGTACAGGGCGCCATTACCAGTCGCCACAGACACACATGTGGCCGTGCGGGAAGTCTCCTACTGTGGGTAGCGTGCCGTACAGGGCGCCATTACCAGTCGCCACAGACACACATGTGGCCGTGCGGGAAGTCTCCTACTGTGGGTAGCGTGCCGTACAGGGCGCCATTACCAGTCGCCACAGACACACATGTGGCCGTGCGGGAAGTCTCCTACTGTGGGTAGCGTGCCGTACAGGGCGCCATTACCAGTCGCCACAGACACACATGTGGCCGTGCGGGAAGTCTCCTACTGTGGGTAGCGTGCCGTACAGGGCGCCATTACCAGTCGCCACAGACACACATGTGGCCGTGTGGGAAGTCTCCGACCGTTGGTAGCGTGCCGTACAGGGCGCCATTACCAGTCGCCACAGACACACATGTGGCCGTGCGGGAAGTCTCCTACTGTGGGTAGCGTGCCGTACAGGGCGCCATTACCAGTCGCCACAGACACACATGTGGCCGTGTGGGAAGTCTCCGACCGTTGGTAGCGTGCCGTACAGGGTGCCATTACCAGTCGCCACAGACGTGCATTGGCTGCCATACGTTCAGCATGCTCCTGTTTCTGTTGTAATTATAGGGTTCACATTTCAGTAGACCATTTCTGTCTCCCACTAGCTGGTTGAAGCTGTTTGCATTCGGCTCAAAACGGCATGGTGTTCATGAATATCAAATGATAGTTGTATTCTAGCATACATAGATATTTTAGCATACTCGGGACAACGAAGTGCTTCTTGGAATAGTAAGTACCTGATGCATTTCCGCCTAAGATACAGAGTCGGTATGTCTGATATGCATGCAGAGGTGCCAATCGAAGAGTCAACAAGACTTGTCAGCCGTCTTGTATTTCCCGTCAGCCTTGTGCCGCTGCGAGTTACCAGATATAAGACGACTGGGCGCGGCCGCAGCGTGCACGCTCCAGTCGGTGCCTCGGGCCATACTCTCCAGCGGCCCCGCCCCCCACCCCGCCCCGCCCCGCCCCGCCCTGTGGCGGGGCGGGGCCACGCGACCGGCCGGCGGTCACGTGACTGGTCCGGTAACTCCCGCCGGCGGGTATGGGCCACGCGCCGACAAGACACGACCACCGATCGGCCCAGCCAGGGCCGCGACAGCGCGCAAGGGAGGCTGCAGACAACAACAAATGAACACGCCAAGTGAACACAAGCCTCTACAGGTGCATTAGTCAAGGCTAATATGCGAACAAAAAGCTGATGTCAACGGCTAAATATGCAAAGCATTGAATGCGTGAGTCAATAAAAAAAACGTTGACGTATGCTTAACAGTAATCTTAGAACAGAGCTGGATTTATGCAGGGGAAGTTGCAACAAACAGCACAAGCATCGGCGTCGTCACATGCTTGGGATATCGGGCGAAGCACGATTATTTGTGGATTTGTTCCTCCCATGCAACGCTCATATGCGTAATGTTAAACTTCACGAAGCTTCGGGGGACACGTCGCTCGCCCCCCCCCTCACATCCCCTCGCGCCGTCCATACGTCAAGATCAGCATCAACAAACATGCTGACCATCTCTTGAGCCTCGTAGCAGGGGCGTCATTTTATATAATGTCGGTAGGACTCCACCAACACAATTTTGAGCACCACCAAAGACGCTTGAGGCCCTACCAATGTTCTTGTAAGTTATTACATCAGTCATCCTTCCAAATGTGTCTCTCACATAGGGACATGTGCAGTGTTAACACATGCTTTGCATCATTGACATTTCAACCTTTCTGTACCTCTCGTGGCAGGAGTATGAATGCATCGCCCTCCTTATATCACGTGCGTGTCTAGTGGTTCACGGGGGAGGGGTGCTTGCAGTGGCGCACCGGAGGGGGCCCCCCATGAGACCAAAGTGCCCTTTTGGCCAAAAGTGCCCTTTTGACCGAAAAGTGCCCTATTGGCCGGAATGTCCCAAATTTAGCCCAAAAATCACCTGCCTTATCATAAAGCAGGTGATTTTCGGGCTAAATTTGGGACATTCCGGCCGAAAAATCATTTTTTCTAGCAATTTTAAAATAAATTGCTTGCCACCCCCCCCCCCCCCCCCCCGGTCAACAAACCTTCCAGTGTGGCCCGGGCCGCAAAGTGCCCTTTTGGAGCCGGTCAAGTGCCCTTTTGAAGCCGGCCAAGTGCCCTTTTCGGTCCGGGCCCCCCCCATGGAAAAATCCTGGGTGCGCGCCTGGGTGCTTGTGTTGTATGAGGATAAATCGTGAGCATGCTTCATAGATTTAATATGAACCGAAAAGGAAAGTATCGCGAAAATGGCATGGGAATACACTTCCCCTAAGTGACACCAGGTGAATGTCAGCCCTAGGTTAGGAAGATAAAATGTGGCGAATCGTATAGCAATATTATCAACCCTCGCGGTGCCGCAGAATTTCCTACCACTCCCAGCCCAAGAGGAAGTCAGCTTGACCCACCCCCTTCCCATCTACATTTTGTTTTAAGTTAGAAAGAAAGACGCGGTAAGCTGACGCGGTAAGCTGACTCGGTAAGCCGACGCGGTAAGAATGGAGCTGCATGATCATGCAGCTCCATTCTTGGACGTTTATAGTTATCTAAAATATCCTTAGCTGAATCTGTTGGTTAGCCTTTTAAATCAGGTGAAGCAGTCGTGGTGCAGACAGTCTCCCCGTCTTCGCAATAGCTATTGAACTCGGGTCGTGACGCAAATACAATTTATCGTTGAAAAAGATGATATGCGAACCGAATACTTATTCTAGCACTGACGTGTTCAAATATGAGTGCCACTGATCAGGTTAAGCCTCCGTTGTGCCTGGTGACTTGACTTGCGGTATTTTTATTTTTATTTTTGCATTCCTCCTTCATCATTCGTATATACACTCATATTTCGTTGTTAAATCTATCATGCATGGTTTGTGCGAGACAGGTGTTTCAATGTACGTTTAAAACCGCATTGAGACGAAGTTATGATGTGAATGACCCGCTCTAGCTCCGGAACCTTGATAATCCAAACGAAACCTGGCATTAAAAAATCAAATATGCGCTGGTCACTTGTCGGGAGATATCTCAAATTGAGCGATATCGTGAAAGGCACGAGAGTTATCTCAGGAAACTTATATCAGAACAAAGCGAGAGAGGAAGGTGACATAAACCCCATCACTGCGATGGTTAAGCATCAACATGGGCCTCTTACCTTAGTTGTGCCACCAACTATGCCATGCGTGGCATGCCACTACTCTGTCATCCCCTTCGACAAGGACCTCTTACCTTAGTTGTGCCACCAACTATGCCATGCGCGGCATGCCTCTACTCTGTCATCCCCTTCGACAAGGACCTCTTACCTTAGTTGTGCCACCAACTATGCCATGCGTGGCATGCCACTACTCTGTCATCCCCTTCGACAAGGACCTCTTACCTTAGTTGTGCCACCAACTATGCCATGCGCGGCATGCCTCTACTCTGTCATCCCCTTCGACAAGGACCTCTTACCTTAGTTGTGCCACCAACTATGCCATGCGCGGCATGCCTCTACTCTGTCATCCCCTCCATCTGTCCTCCCCTTCGACAAGGACCTCTTACCTTAGTTGTGCCACCAACTATGCCATGCGCGGCATGCCTCTACTCTGTCCTTCCCTTCGACAAGGACCTCTTACCTTAATTGTGCCACCAACTACGCCATGCGCGACATGCCTTTCCCTTGCTCTCCCCTTCGACATGGGCCTCTTACCTTAACTGTGCCACCAACTACACCATGCGCGGCATGTCTCCTCTGCTCTCCCCTGACCTCTCCTCTGCCTCCCATGTTTTTATCTACAACCTTGCGCCGTCCTTTCTCTTGCTGCTCGCCGTTTTCAGTCCGAGTTGCTGCTCCGTGTCTCCTCCAGTGACCTGCGCCCCATGGCCTACAGGTTGTAAGCACGTGAAGGGTATCCTGCTGTACGGCCCTCCCGGCACCGGCAAGACGCTGCTGGCGCGACAGATTGGACAGATGTTGAATGCGCGGGAGCCCAAGATTGTCAACGGGCCCCAGATCCTGGACAAGTACGTCGGCGAGTCGGAGGCTAACGTCCGTAAACTATTCGCCGATGCCGAGGAGGAGGAAGACAAGGTGGGTGTCTGTGATTGGGTCCGTACGGCACAGTCACGGGGCAGGGAAAGGTCGGTGTCGGTGACGAAACCGGTATGGCAGGGGACGGGTGGTCTAGGGGTAAGATGCTCGTCTCACAATCGAAAGGTTGTGGGTTCGAGTCTCACCTGTCGCTACTATTCGCCCGCGACCAATCGGCGTGAGAGATTGGCGACGCTACATGCTACTCAACGGTCGGCGTGTCGTAAAACCAATAACCAACCAAACCGGTATGGCACAGTCACTGGGGAGAGGAAGGTGGGTTCCTGTGGCGAAGCCGGTATGACAGTCACGGGATGGGGAAGGTGCCTCTGACAAGCCCGGTGTGGTGTAGTCATTGAAAGAGAATAATGTACAGCGGCAAAGGCGTGTATCTTAGCAACCAGCTTTTGCCGTAGTTGTTCGTTTCAACTATGAGTGGATGACTGGCTACGTTTTAGATCAAGTACAGATGATCGTTCGTGATAATTATTGTGATCTTATACAAGATATGTTTTGCGAGATATGCCCATGCTCATTTTTTTTTGTTCTATGCGATATTTGTGTGGGAGAAAGAGATGTACAATCGGGGGAGGACTCGCACGGTCACGCTGCACAGCCGCTGTCGCACCCAGAAGAGTCGAGGGAAACCGTCCGCCGTCTCCTCTCAGATCTAGGAAGTGTGCGACCTATGAGGGCCGGCGGCGGATGTAGTTGGCGCCGTGCGGTTGTGCGCCCGCCGGCCCTGCCGTATCGTGACCGATGTGGCGCCATGTAGGCTGCGGGCGGGCCGTCGGTCGATACGCACACGTGTCAGTATCAGTAGCCGGGTATAACCCGATAACGACGCGACGGTCGGCACTGCAACTGGCTGCCCGCGCCACAGTTGTGGTGGACACAAGGGCGGGTCAAATACGCCACGGGGCACCGGCGGCCGCGGCTGTCGTAACGGCTGCTTGGCTGCGCTTGTGTCAGGGAGAGGAGGAAACGATCATTGATGCGGTGATAGATCAGATACCAGATCAAATCAGGGGTCATGTCAGATCAGAGATCAGATCAGATCAAATATAGTGCAGTATAAACACGACGATATAGAGTTGATTGAGCAGGTACATCATGTTGCACTATCCATGTCACAAGAGTGATAGACGTACGCTCGCCCGGCTCATGGTTGAGACTCGACGTGCGTTTTGGCACATTATTGCGTTAGAAGGTAACATTACAAGTTGCTCGTACTTATTAATTAATAAAGACGGTATGAACCGGGCTATTGACGAACGAAGAGCGGCGCGAGATTTGGTATACCGAGACCTCAGTTCCTGTCAGGCTTCTTAATCAGTCGGCTCTGGTGACGCGCGGACGTTTGCCTCGTTGTTAGGGTTGGGACAATAGCCCCGCCATGGACATTTGTCACCCATAATATTATCCTTTGCGGGGTGTCGCTGTCGCCCTCTCTCGCTCCCGCCTATTTCTCCGGAGAGGGTACATTGCGTTGCTTCCTGTTGAATGGCCAAAGCCAATTGCTCTTTCAAAAAAAGGCATGGCATTTGAGTTCTTGTTGCCAAGTCTTCATTCCAGTAACGGTATCATCATGCAGATATGTGGGATAAAATCATCCATTTTACGTTGCGTGTATTGCCCCACTTGCATTTTACAGACATTTTAACACAAAACTGGTCACAAAAAACATAGCGATGCAAATTTTGAACTCATCGTGAAAGGAAAAATCCGTCTCCGAGTTCAATCGCTCAAAAATGATGCGGTCCAAGACCATAAATTTGAATTGCAAATACAACCGTGCCCCTGGTCAATGACCCTTTGTCCCCAACCACTTTCAATCCCACCCCACCCCGACGCTTCTACTTCACTATGGGCATAAATACCTACATATGCAATCATGGGTGTAGAAAGGGCAGTGTTAAAATATTGATTTCTCGTTAGGTGTGAGATGTCGAAACGAGTGCAGCAGGATGTTGAAATTGCCATGGAAGTAATGCTATTTAAAATCTTGTTAAGTCCTGCAAACCCAGTGGAAGCAATTGTGTACATATGACTGTTCCCGTTTTGCCTGTTTTGAAAGGTACCTAATTTGGTTATACCGATATCAACGATAACAATGCAAACACCTATGCTATAAACTGACATTTTACAATAAAGCACATCATAGGTAATCCCTTCACCTGGAACCGCGCTACGGGATGCTCGTTATCACGATCCTGGATCCAGTATGGTGAGCAAAAGTATGGCGCTTGTAAACGGGATACAGTTAGAAGCGAGGCATGAAAACTTCGCAAACACGCATCAAGAAGCACGATGTCGGTGCTCCTTTGAGAAGGATATCGATTCAGTGTTCAGTGAGTGGTATATTCCACCCTATTTCGCGAATATTTATCACTGAGAAAGGTAATTGATGTTGGTCCTACGCCATGGCATTTTGTTGATTGGGGAGGGTGGGGTGGGGATGGAGTTGCTCTCCGGAGCTCTCTCGGCTGTATTACAGGTAGCATCGTACAAGTGTCGTGGTGTCGAGGCTCAAGGTCGCTTCCAACACATGTTTGGGATCCATCCAAGCCGCTGGGGAGGGTTAATCCTGTTATTGCCGTTGATACTGATGTAGGATTTGTGTCATGGATGAATGGGAGAGGGGCACGTTTTGCACCCATCGTATTTTGGCAAACAATCAACGGAATCCGTTGATTGAAACGGTAATCGAAAGCTCCGAGTTTTATTGAAGGTAAATAATTTTGTTGACACAGGTAGCTAATAACGTTACAAGGCTGCTCGAGTAGTATTTAACCTCGGAAGCCCACATTGTCATCCTACAACAGAACATTGTGGGAGACGAAAAGTTCGAGAATATTATAATATCTGCGTTTGATCGTGAGAACGGTCCACGTTAGCTGTTGTGAAGCCGTTCGGTTTCGAGCAGTAAAGGTTAAGTTCGAACAATTGAGCAAGGCTGATTTTTGTGCGGTGTGAAAAATGGTACATGCTTACAGTCGAAAGAACGTCGTCTTGTATAACAAGGAAGATAATTGACTCTTTCGTCTGCTATGGAGCGTTGTATATTGAGGGAGCTTTTGCATTATTTTTCACCTGTGTAAAATATATTCCCTATGTACACATAGCAGCTAAAATGACCTATTTAGTTAGATAGGTAGTCAGACTAGATAGTTCGTTGGGTAGTTAGATGGGTAAAAATACAGATATAATTAAACCATCAAAAGCTGCATGACCTCTGTAGTCGATGCGCCCCTAAGCCCAAAACCAAATCATCAGAAAAAGTGAGCACAAACCCCGGATGCCAACTAGACTGAAAGATTCCCCATTTTAGAAATATATGCTTGTCATGATAAAATGATCCATACGTTAAAATCCCATAAATCGTAGCTACGAAGACTTCCATGGGGCGGATAGGGCATCTGTCATAGCAAAGAACAGCATATATCCATATGTATTCGTGTGACATGCTACACCATTTTCATCGGATCAGGAAAGCTCTTACCATAAAAAGGACAAGCTTCTGGGGGGTTTAAGAGACAAATGGTCTAAATCCCAGAATTTCTGCTATTTTTCGACAGGGGGTATCTGCCGATCCTCCCTTTCCGAAAATCCTGGGTGCGCCTCTGCTTGCCATCCCCATTTGTTTCCATGTTAGTGGAAAGTTCCAGGCGAACATCCCAAACTTTAATATCTCCTTTTCGTTTCTACTTGCATGCAGCATACGGCAACTTCCCTTTGTTGTGCAGTCCTGGATACATTCGCTTGAGTTAATATCATCAATTAAAATGGTAGCATATTGGGAAAAGTTTGGTTTTCATGCAGACTCAACTTTTTAGTTGAGTCTACATGAATGTATTCATATACACGCAGTAACCAAAGATTCGAGTAAAGCCACACGAATTCGGACAGTAACTGAAAAATTTCCGTATTGTGCGAACTTGATGACACTGTGAAGTTGCCGGAATCGACCGTCATATGCTCCGCTTGCATAAGGTGTGTGCAGAATGACCTGCCCGTGCACCACCTGTCGCTGTTTCTTCAGATGGGTGCCAACTCCGGTCTTCACATCATCATTTTTGACGAGCTGGACGCCATCTGTAAGCAGCGCGGCAGCGTCACCAGCGGGGCTGGAGTGCACGACACGGTCGTCAACCAGTTGCTCTCCAAGATAGACGGCATCAAGCAGCTGAACAACATCCTGGTGATCGGTGAGGTGTCAACAGCTCAGTAACACCCTGGTCAGGCGTCAGGCAGCTCAGTAACACCTAGGTCAGGCGTCAGGCAGCCCAGTAACACCCTGGCCAGGCCCTAGGTAGCTCAGTAACACCCAGGTCAGGCGTCAGGCAGCCCAGTGACACCCGGGCCAGGCGTCAGGCAGCCCAGTGACACCCTGGTTAGGCGTCAGGCAGCCCAGTGACACCCTGGGGCGTCAGGCAGCCCAGTGCAGCCAGGACACCCTGGTTAGGCGTCAGGCAGCCCAGTGACACCCTGGCCAGGCGTCAGGCAGCCCAGTGACACCCTGGTCAGGCGTCAGGCAGCTCAGTGACACCCTGGTCAGGCGTCAGGCAGCCCAGTAACACCCTGGCCAGGCGCTAGGTAGCTCAGTGACACCCTGGTTAGGCGTCAGGCAGCTCAGTAGCACCCTGGTCAGGCGTCAGGCAGCTCAGTAACACCCTGGTCAGGCGTCAGGCAGCCCAGTGATACCCTGGTCAGGCGTCAGGCAGCTCAGTAACACCCTGGTCAGGCGTCAGGCAGCTCAGTAACATCCTGGTCAGGGTTAGGCAGCTCAGTAACACACCTGTCGCTACTCTTCGCCCGCGACCAATCGGCGTGAGAGATTGGCGACGCTACATGACTCAACGGTCGACGTGTCGTAAAACCAATAACCAACCAACCAACCAGCTCAGTAACATCCTGGCCAGGCGTCAGGCAGCTCAGTAACATCCTGGTCAGGCGTTAGGCAGCTCAGTAGCACCCTGGTCAGGCATCAGGCAGCTCAGTAGCACCCTGGCCAGGCGTCAGGCAGCTCAGTAACATCCTGGTCAGGCATCAGGCAGCTCAGTAACACCCTGGTCAGGCGTTAGGCAGCTCAGTAACAACCTGGTCAGGCGTCAGACAGCCCAGTAGCAGGCGTTAGACAGCCCTGGTCAGGCGTTAGGCAGCTCAGCGACGCCATGATGAGATATTAAGCAGGTCAATCAGCTAACTTGACAACCGACGGATTTGTTTTCCACTGTTTGATTGTAGACGATGTACATATTGTTGTTTTTAACACTGCGTCTGAACCAGCCCTGATCGCACCCGCAGCATATACTGGCGGAACATTAAATGTCCGTAGGCGTTCCCTAGCCATCACCACCACTCACCGAGCCATCACCACCAAATTTGCATATTGTTGGGTTTCAGCGGGCGCAGCTGCCGACGGAGGGGACATGTCTCGGTTCGCTAGTGTCGAGAGCTAAATGTCTGCTCCATCTGTCGGGGGCCCATCTTGCTCTCCATGCAGCATGCATCATGAACGCCAACCATATCGTCATACTCCCATGTTGTCCTTCGTCTCGTGAAATGTTGTGTGAAAAAAGTACGGGGCCTTAGCATATATTATAATATATCGAAATATTGTTAGGTGATCCCCAACTTTTCCTGTTTTCCTCACTTACGGTCGTAATTACTGCTGGTGATCGGGCCGTAATCAGCGGTCTCTCCCTGGTTGTGTGCTGCCATTATCAGAAAGGCTGACATTTCCACGCTCTGGGCAGGCATGACCAACCGCCGCGATATGATCGACGAGGCGCTGCTGCGTCCCGGCCGTCAGGAGGTGCAGATCGAGATTGGTCTGCCAGACGAGCACGGACGTGCACAGATTATCAACATCCATACGGAAAAGATGCGCAGCTATGGAAAAATATCCAGTGATGTCGATTTGCTGCGTAAGCTGCCGACAGAGGTGCAGTTTTTTGCAGCCTGTCGGGATTAATATTATCCTGAAGATTGTGCTTACTGCATTATCTGTGTGGTGGTAGGGCAGTGCCACTGCAGTGACTATTCCATAAGAGCAGAGCGAACCATACCGTAACTCCGTTGCTGGACAAATCTATCGAGTTTGACCTATTAAAATCACCCAGCCTTTAAGCTTTGGGGTGCACGGTCCCGATCCCCATCGGACAACCCGTAATATTTATCCGTGACATATT